>SNQJ01S0195915.1:0-17465 GCA_010110895.2 Picea sitchensis
TCGAGGCTTTATCCATATGAGGGAAAATGTGAGTGTGATGATTTCCTTCACATAAACTATAAGGAAATTTGACTCTACTTTTCTTTTCCCCAACCTTATGATCACTAGTAGATGGGATGTCACCAACATGACTCGAGGCAAATGGAAAATTGGGTTGTTGAGAACCCATATACCACACTTCTAAGACCTTAGGAAGACCAGGTAAATCTCTAAGAAGGTGGTCACCCTTACGAATATTTCAAATGAAATTGGGCTTGTGAAGTGGTTTGGTAGGCTTTTCAACATCATCAACTCTCCCAACATGATGAACAATAGCTGGTTGTTTGTTTCCAACGTGACCTGCAACGATTGGAAGCTTGTCCCCTTGCTTATTTTGCTTCTTCTTAATATTCCTTTTCTTCTTCTTCTTATCCACCTGGTTACTAGCTTCAAAGATTTCACTAGGTAAAGAAGAAGAAAGGGAAGACGACCTGATGGGAGAAGAAGGAGAAGGATCAACATGAGGTTGATGTTATTGGGGTGGAGTGCTTGCAACTGAAGCACCTGATGCATTCGATATTACCAAAGTGGAAATGAACCATACCAGTAACCCAACAGTGAGTCCTAGAAGATGCAAAATGACAATAAAAGGAGGACCAACGTTTCCACAAGAAGGAAAAACAAAAGGTTCCCCAAGAAAAGAAAAGGGGTCCCTTGGTTGGTTGTGTTGGGAATTGATGCCATATATACAGAATCAATTGAAGGTTTGCAAGGGAAAAAAAATCATATGCTAAAAAGTCTAGGAAGCAAGCAAACAAAAAAAAACCTTCGCAGAGTGAACATACTAGTTGGTGATGAAATCCAACGTCATGAGATCAAAATAATAAGGGGATGAGAAAGAGCAGGTGGATCGGTTATGTTGGTGACCTTCTT
This sequence comes from Picea sitchensis, assembly GCA_010110895.2. NCBI lineage: Eukaryota > Viridiplantae > Streptophyta > Pinopsida > Pinales > Pinaceae > Picea > Picea sitchensis. The sequence goes on from SNQJ01S0195915.1 coordinate 913, forward strand.
AACAGACTTACACCCTGGTGCAAGTTCCCTCATGGTATAACCGTGGGTTACCCTCTAAGGAGCATGAGTGAGTTTGACCAACGTTTGTTCTAGGTACAACAAAGACTTTCCCCTTCGCCATCACCTCATGTATGATCCCTAAATATAATGGCCACTAAGGCCACCACTTACAACAACAATGCATAGGGAAATGGTCAACAATATGGTATACACACAAGGGTAGAGCCGTAACCCAAAATCCATTTGAGAGGTGCCTCCCATAGAGGTGTGATCCTCTCAAGTGATCCCCAAGTGTCTTTCGACACCATTTGTAATACGTGCAAACCACTCCACCAAGACCAACGAAGCAGGGTTAGTTACTCTGCTAACCCCAATGTGACCTCATGATTGACCCTTGTGTGAGAAGGGCTTCCCAGGACAATGATGCAGGAAATGGATTTCTCTCCCTAAATCAAGATTCTATGTTTGTTTGATATCTTTGGAGAGTTATCCTCATCATCTATTTTAAATCCCTAAAACTAATCTAATGTAGGTTTGCTACCAGTGAAAAGCAAAATTTTCTAAAAAGATTTTAATTAGTGTGTTAATTTAATGGCTATTGTTTACTCACAAGGAAAATGGCATGGACAAGTTGGTGTTTTGAATGACTCTAAACCATGCAAATAAATGAAAATGCAATGTTTCATTTTGATGAAAGCTATATTACGAGAAGGAGAAAACCTTTTATAATCCTAGATGCACAATGTCCCAAATTTATTAAAACCAAGATTCTCACTATTCAAAGTGTTTCTTCCCAAAGAAACTAAAAAATTCCCACCAACTAAAGAAATTCAAGAATCAAAACTTTTTTTTTCAAAGATAAAGCTAAATAGATCAATATAGCAACAAGTCTCTTTAAAAGCAAAAGAAATCCAAGCAATGTATTTTAAAACAAATTATTCAATAAAAGGAAGAAATTCTCTTTCATTAAACAATTCACAATGAAATTTCTTTGAGAAAAACAATTAAGATCCAGACTGAAAGACACTCAAAGGCAAAGCTAAGAGATTATAACCCTTTCAGAAGCAAGCAAAAATTCTAAAAACAAAGAAAACAATCATGAAATTTTTGATAAAAATCTAAAAAATTACAAAAAGTGGCCAAAAGGAGGACTTAAGATTGTAAGGATCAATATCAAGACTGAATATGCAAACCAAAAAACTAGGCCAAAACCAAATTTGAGATCGAAAGAGGGAGAAACAAGAAAAAATATTTCTATAGGATTGTCGCAGTTTGTAATGCAGAACAATGCGACAATATCCAGGGTCGAAGGCTATAGACCAGCACCGTGCAACAATGTTGCATTGTCTCTCAAAAGAAAGTGCGCCACCCACACAAAAAATGAAAAAAACAAAGATTTTTTCAAAAAATCCCAGAAGGTCTCGTGTCTAAGAGTCAATCTAGATCACTTAGTGACTCAGGAGTTTAAACTCAAGCAAAAACAAAGTAAACAAAAACAACAACCATGAGAACAAATATGGAAGATTAGTCTCTAGTATGGTCACCAATTTTGTTATCGGAAAAATTTGTCTATGCAGACACATAATGATCTCCCTAGACTCAGACACCAAGACTAGAACAAAACATTGTAGAACATATAACTTTCGCTAGGTTTATGTAATAAAAAATACTCACTAGCAAGAGCTCACACCTTTTAACTGACGATTGTCCTCGCTAGTTGTAGTTTTCTTCTCCACCTTAATACTTTTGGGTGGTAACCTATAAGAAAAAACAAGCCAACAAGATTGAAAGAAACAAAAGTATAATTTGATAAAACCTATGCAAATGATCAAGGAGAAATGCAACAAATATAACCTAAAATGGATAGCATTCATGGGAACTACATATATTGCTTTATTAATTATGATGTAAGAGATTACAACTAGAGCCTTGATGTTGTGAAGTCCCTCCCAATGATTCCTTGCTCCAACACACACCCTTTGCTTCTATGAGTTCTAACACCATAGGTTTGATACCAGCCCATCTGGGTCAAAAGTCACCTTAACAAAGCAGAAGCTAAAGCCATGCTTGAACACTATTCATGATTGACTAATTAAAACACTAGCTTTCTTCATGAGAGATGCTTCCTTTTATAGATTTGAAAAGGAAGGGATGAGAAGGTTAGGATGAGAGGTTAGGATCTCACCAAATCAGGGAAATGAGTGAGATACAAACTGATGAGAGGACACCTCGTCCTCAAAGCTTCTATTCTAGAAACTTCACGAGTTTCTTCTTTTTTTCCTTCGTATGAACAGTGTTGCACCCTATGAATGAGAAACATGCAACACTATCACATGCTACTGTGATGCAACATGCACCACTTAAGGGTGTCACATGCTGTAGTGGTGCAACATGCAACACTTTCATAAATTAGGGTTTTTGAAGGAAATTTCCATAGTTTCATCTCTCTAGGAAATGTTTTTCTTCCATCTTCTTCAGGGATTAAGGAAATAATCCTTCAAATAAAAAATGGTAGGTTCACATCATCAATGGTCATAGCTGTGATTAAAATAATGTGTAACAAATTACATTTGCTAGATTGAAGTTAGAGGGCCATGCTTTAATATGGTGGGACAACCACAAGGAAACACTTAGGCTAGAGGGTGATCCTCCAGTAACTAGATGGGAGGACTTAAAAACCCTCATAAATTCCCAATTATACCCTATTGGTTATGTATATGACCAATGGATCCGGTGGCACTACTTCAGGAAGAGGAAGGGGCATAGTGTACATGAGTACACCACTGAGTTTAGAAAGATGGCCATCAAGATGGGTATCTATCCCAAGAACCCAGATGTACTCATCAAGTATCTTGGGGGTTTACAAAGTCATCTATGAAATCAGGTGATGCTCTTCAAACCAAGGATAATGGATGAGGCTTTTGCATAGGCACAATACCTAGAAAACATAGGCCAAAAGAAGGGGAATCTAAGTGGTTCAAAGCAGAAAGAGCACCAAGAATATTCCAAGGAGGGGAAGAAGAAGTGGAAGGGGGGAAAAGATAAGAAGACAATAGCCGCTGCACAATAGATTAAAGATCCAAATAACCATTGAAATCATTACAACATTGATGGCCACACCGAAGAAAAATGTTGGAAACTACATCTAGAGCTGAACTCGAAGAATTGTAAGAAAGACAGAAAGAAAAAGAAACTTCTAGAAAAAGATTCAATAAATCATGTTGAAATTAGCTCAGATGTTAATGACAAGAGTTTTTGCACATCTGTGAATAAGGAGGTGAATTTGAGTAGCCTTCATCACTAGGAAGAGAAGGACATGACCAAGCTCTTCCACATCAATATTCATGTCAAGAAGACCAATATGGATCCTCTGTTTGACTTTGGTTCACATGCTAATCTCATAGTAGAAGATCAGGTCAAAAATCTTGGATTGGAGGTTCACAATCATCCTATCCCTTATCCATTGGGTTGGGTAAACAAGGATGCAAATATAATGGTAATGAAACAATGTAAGATTAAATTTTCTATAAGTGCCGATTTTATTAATGAAGTGGAATTGGACGTAGTACCCCTTTATGTATGTGGAGTAGTGTTTGGAATCCATTACATGTATATGATGGATGGAATTTTCATGCAGAGAGCCAAATAATACCGACTGATCAAGGATGGGAAGTCCTACATCATCAATTCACATAAAGGAGTGTCAACGATCTCACTGGTAAGTGCCAATCAAGACAAGAAGTTGATTAGTTCTAGTAAGAAATATGTTTTACTTTTGTTAAGAGAAAATAAGTTTGATGATGAGTCAATGAGAGTGAAGGCATCCCTGGAGGGGTGTACCAAAGAGTAGAAAAAATAGTTGGAGGATTTTCTATAGAAATACATAGGATTTTTCTAGGAGCCTAAAGGAATACCACCCAAGAGGGAAGTGGAGCATGAAATACAATTGTTTCTATACTCCCCATTGCCAAATATTGGGCTATATAGACATTCCATTCTGGAAGCGAATGAAGTGAAGAAGAAATTGCAACAGTTGTTGGAGCAGGGTGTAATTTGACCAAGTACCTCACTTTTTGGGTCACCCATAATAATTGTTCCCAAGAAGGATGGGACTTGGAGAATGCGTATTGATTATAGGGCATTGAAAAATATTACATTGAAGAATCTCCTGCCAAGGATGAATGATCTATTGGACTAGTTTCAACATGCCAAGTATTTCACTAAGCTAGATTTGAAATTAGGATATCACCAAGTACAAGTCAAAGAAGAAGATACCTGGAAGACTGCCTTCAAGACAATGCAATGTTTGTATGAGTGGTTGGTTATGCCATTCATTTTATGTAATGCACCAGCTACATTTATGAGACTAATGAATTATGTTTTACTCCCTTATCTAGATTCATTTGTTATTGTCTATTTGGATGATATATTGGTTTATATTGATACCTGGGAGGAGCATATGTCACATCTTATTCAGGTGTTAGAGACTCTAAAAAAGCACCAACTGCTGGAAAATATCAAGAAATGCGAGTTTTCTCAGTAGTGTTTGGTGTACTTGGGGTATGTGATCAGTGGAGGGGAGCTCAAGATAGATCCCTCAAATATGGAGGCCATCATGAAATGACCAATTCCTACAAATGTAATTGAAGTTATGAGTTTTGTTGGGGCGACATAATACTTACATAAGTTCATAGCTTCATTTTCAGTGGTAGCTACACCACTCCACGTCATAACAATAAGTGGTAAGAGTTTCTAGTGGGGGAAGAATCATCAAAATGGTTTTGATGAGCATAAAAGAAAGATCAGTCAAGCACCAATGATCACACTACCAAACTTGCAGAAGCCTTTCAAAGTGGAGACAAATGCAAGTGGATATGCCATGGGAGCAGTACTAATGCAGGGAGGAAGGCTCGTCTGCTATCATTCTGAAGTATTTAATGGGGAATTTCTCAACTACCCTACCTACGACAAGGAGCTCTATGCCTTGGTACAAGCTATAAAAAATTGGAAACACCATCTGATGGGAAAGGAGACCATCATCCACACAGATCACTAACCACTATAGTATTTTCAAGCCTAGAGTAAGCCACAAAAAACTAGACATTACAAGTGGATGATGTTTTTACAAAAAAATCATTTGGTCATAAAGTATAAGAAGGGTAGCACAAATAAGTTGGCATAAATTCTTTCACGACCACCCATATCTAAGATTACAACTTTGGGAACTCTAATGCACATGGATCCTTTTACCCATGATGCATACAAAGAGGCATACACATAAGATGAGGACTTCAAGGAGGTGTTTCAGCAGCTACAAGTCCAAATTCAAATAGAAGACGGTCATGTCAAGGTTGACTATCATTTCCATAATTATTTACTCTACAAGCTAGACAACCTTTGTGTTCCTAAAGATGAACGATTACAACTTATCGAAAAGGCTCACACCTCCAAGGTTGCAGGACATTTTGGTGTTGGGAAGACAATTTCCAACTTACATAGATATGTGTATTGGCCCAGAATTGAAGAAGGTGTAGCACAATATATTAGAGGATGTATACTTTGTTTTACAAACAATCCCAAAAATAGGAAGCAAGGTCTCTACCATCCCTTACTTGTACCCACTCAACCTTGGAAAAACATTTCCATGGATTTTGTGGGAGGTTTACCAACAACCATGAAGGACATGGCTATCTATTTGTGCTAGTTGACAGGTTCAACAAAATGTGCATTCTCATACCTTGTAAAAATACCATCACTAGACAAGTAGCAACAAATAAGTTCTTTGAATAGGCCTGGGTGCACTTTGGGATACCAAGGAGCATCATCTCAGATAGGGATACTGGATTTCTTAGTGCATTTTGGACTGCATAGTGGGAGAATATGGACACTAAGTTGAAGAGGTCTAAAACATTCCATCCATAGACATATGGGAAGATAGAAGTAGTCAAAATGAATTTGGTGCATCTTTTGAGCGGTTATAATCAGAAGCATCCAAAGACCTGGGATGGAAATTTGATCTATATACAACCCTCTTATAATAGAGAAATACACACTTCTATTGGTAAGTTCCGTTTTGAAACTTGCTTTGGATATTTTCCATATTCACCCTTAGATGTTGTATATGGATAGAAATGAGGAGTGAGGGAGGACCTCACAAGATATGCACTAAAGGAAGAAAAATTTGTTGATAATATTAGGCGGATCCATTTGCAAGTACAAGAGACACTGAAGAAGTTACATGAAAATTACAAGGCTAGACATGACCAACAGAGAATGGAGAAAACATTTAAAGTGGGAGGCAGAGCATGGCTATAGTTGAATAATGAAAGAATACAGGGTCCTTGTAAGAATATCAAGGCTCTGTGGTATGGTCCTTTCGAGGTATTATAAAAGGTGGGAGATAATTCCTACAGACTTAGTCTACCCCCATACATGTGCATTTACTCAATAATGAATGTGGAGAATCTCAAACTCTATGATCCCACCATGTTGGATCAGGAGGAGGAGAAGGTCCTACCTTACATAGAGGATTTAGCACCAGATACTCTGGTAGAGTTGGCAGAAGACATGATTTTGCAGAAGTAGTCCATAAATACAAGATAGGGGAAACATGACCTTTGGCAGATTGGGTTGAAAGGGAAGCTTCCAAGCAAAGAAAAATGGTACTCTAGGGAGAAGGTAGAGGAAAAATTTCCTCACCTCATTCACTAAAGTTTTTGGGGACCAAAATCCTCCCTAAATGGGGAGGTATGATCCAGATTGTATCGTTATATTGTTTTTCATATGTATCACTATGTTTTGGGTGGAAAAATTGGAGGAATCAACTTGCAGGGCAATTTCGGCAACTGGTCCAAATTTGGAAATTTGGTTCCAAAAAAAATCAGAAATATTCCAGAGCTATTTTGAGGCATCAAACGAACTTTTTTTGGTCCAAACCTTCTTATAGAGGAATATTATAAATTCTACACATCAATACCTTTCCAAAATATCTAGGTGGATATCAGTGGCCACCCACCTCTTCCAATTGGCTCAAATACAGTTTTCATCTTGGCAGTTTTTTTCTATCTTTTCAGGTCCTAAACTTTCGAAACCATTTTGAGGCCCAAAACAAAATTTTTTGGGCTTGCCACAATTGCACTGTAGGTAAAGTTAGAGTGTGATGGAAAAATGTGTAGTCCTCAGATAAACCTTTCCAATGGGCTATTATGCACCTAAAAAAGAGATTGTATGCAAAAGTTACGACCCCGGGAAGTTGATGTAGCAACTTACCCCATCAGGGCCCACATGACTTTTGGCACTTCATATTCTAGTGATAGGTTTTTGGATGTCTAGGTTTTTCTGATTTCTTATTGATTCTAAAAAGGCCCGAAGGCCTCATTGTAATGTGCTCAGAAGAATGCGCGTAGCTTCCACATCTCTTCTTAGAGATTAGCTACCACCATTTGAGAGAGATTGTTTCATTCTGCATTTTACAGTTTCAACATATTTCTTTATTGAATAAAAGTTAAGTTTCACCGTATCTCTGTTATTGTTCTCTATATATCTATGTTAATGTTATATATCTATATTTCATTTCGTTCCACTCATAAATCTAGATCAGTGGTATCATAGCGATATTCTCTTCATTTGTTTCTCTCTACATGTCCCCAAGGAGGTGAAGGTATAAGCAGTTGGGACTCGAACCAGTTGAAACTTTTCAAGATCAGCCTCTCCGAACCCGATGAACACCCATGGGGGAAGAAAATATAGATGATGGGGCATGAGATCCCTTTAAACTATTGCTAGAGGAAGCCCTCATGCGACAGAGGAACGAAATGATGGATAATTTTGCACAAATCCTTCGACGACTGCCAATAGGAAACACATCTTCCTCGAGCTGAGGCACCACCCATTCAAGGTACATATCAATTTTGATATTCCTATATTTGAAGGTCAAATATATGAGGACGTTGTAGAAAAATGGTTAAAACTTCTAGAAGGGAATTTTTCTGTCCATAACTTTTCTAATAGAGAAAAGATTACATTTTCACTCCTTAAGGTCGTCCCCCATGTCAAATATTGGCAGGAGAATTTTTGTGAGAAAATGGAAACATAGGGATATACATTATTTGTAGTTGCACCCACTTGGGGATCTTTTAGGGGTGCTATTAAGGAACAATACTACTATGTTGGAAGTTATGACGACTTATATAGAAGATGGAACACAGTATGACAAGAAAGGGACCAAAAAATGTCAGAGTTCACTAATGTCTTACATACCTTGTGCACCAAGTTGGGTATCAAAGACTCTGAGAGACATTTGGTGCTCAAGTATCATGGAGGTATACATAGATACATCCATACATAAATGTATTTTATGGACATATCATCCTTGGGCATGACCTATATATATGATGTCAAAATCGAGCAGAAGCTGAAACAAAAGACACAACAGTTTGGGTCTGCGAACCCCTCATAGCAGAAGTAAGGAAAAGGCAGCCCCAACCCGTAGAAATAAGGTCGAAGTAAGGATGTACAACCTTAGGAAAACCGCTATAAACCACAAACAAATAAGTACAATGGGAAGACAAAGAAAGAAATCGAGAAGTGGTGCGAGTTTCATAAGAGCCCCTGGCATAACACCACCGAATGTTGCTCAAAGAAGTCATTGGTGGCCGAGGTGAAAGCCTTTGAATTAGATGCAGGCTTCAACTCTAAGTCAAAACCAAAGAAAGAGAGATAGATCATTGAAGCAGAACCCAGTGCCACCGTTTCTACCACCAAGGTCCAGCCTGGTGAACCTAATGAACGAGAGGAAGGTGAACACCTCTTTCATTCACAGATGTGGCTGAAGGGTACTCCGGTGCACTTCATCATTGATAACAGTAGCAAGGAGAAACTCATATCAACAGAGGTCATCAAGCGGTTGGATTTTCTGACAAAACCAAACCCGCAATCATACACCATCAGATGGCTCCTCCAAGGGAGCGATCTTTTCATCTAGAAATAATGTCTCCTGCCCTACGACATCAAGCCCTTCAAAGATGAGGTATTGTGTGATGTCTCTCCCCTTGAAGTTTGTGATGTTCTTTTGGGCCAACCTTATTTATGGAAATGTCATGTTGTATATGATTCTAGGCCTCGTATTTTTATTATTACTTTGGACATGAAATTGTACAAGATACCTTAGGTAGTCCCACCTACTACCATTTCCTTGATCTCTCCCAAGAAATGCAGGAAGGTCATCTCTCAGACTAGGAAGTTTATCTTCTTTGTGATTCACACTCAAAGTGATCGAAAGGTTGAAACCACATCCATGGCCTCTACGATATGTATATCCACGCAACAAAATAAAGTAGATAAGTTCATGGAAGAATACAAATATATATTATCCTCACCCATTGGGGTACCTTTTCACTTTTAGCTCAAGCACTCAATCGATCTGATCCCCGATGCACCGCTACCCAATGGGCCAGTCTATCACCACTATCTATAAGAAAATGAGGAAATCAAGCCCCAGATCCAAGAGATGCTCTAAAAGGGGCACATCTGACCAAGCTCATCACCTTGTGGAAGCCCAATCATGCTTGTGCAAAAGAAGGACAGGACCCGATGACTTTGCATTGATTACCGGGCCTTAAATAAAATCACAGTCATGAATCGGTACCCAATTCCCCGAATTGAAAATATCCTTGACCAGCTCAAGGGGGCCAAATACTTCAGTAATATTGGTCTGAAGTTTGGCTACCACCAGGTCCCAATAGAGCAGACCGGTGTATGGAAGATTGCCTTCAAGTCCAAAGAAGGTCTTTTCGAATGGCTGGTCATGCCCTTTGGCTTGACAAATGGCCCAACAAATTTCATGAGGATGATGGAAGATATATGATGGACTTTCACCAATTATTTTGTGGTGTTGTGTTTGTATGACATCCTCATCTTCAACAAGAGTTGGGAGGAACACTTGCAACATATTCAATAGGTTCTGTACACTCTGCGACAACACAATCTATATGCAAATTTGGAAAAATTATCCTTCGACATGAATGGGGTCTAGTACCTAGGCTAATTTTTTTATGATCATGGGGTGCATGTCGATCCATCCAAGATCTAGGTCATTCGTGACTAGCCAACCCCAACCACACTCACTGAGATTTAGATCTTCTTAGGCCTTTCCAATTTCTATCGCAGGTTCATCTTGGGATTCTCTCACATTGCACGGGATCTTATTCAAGTGACCAGGGCTGGTGGAAAGGAAAAATTCATGTGGGGTTAGTCACAACAAAAAGTGTTCAATGATTTGAAGCAATGCTTGTGCTCAACCCCAGTTATCTCATTACCCGACCTGCAACAACCATTTGAGATTGAGACATATGCTTCAGACTATGCTGTGGGTGCATTTCTCACTCATCATGGACATCCCATGGCCTATCATAGTGAGACACTATAATATACCATCCGTAAGTACCCCACTTATGACAAAGAAATATACTCCATTGTACGAGCATGACGCCAATGGAGGCATTGCATTCCTGGGAAGGAGACAATCATCCACACTGATCATAAGGCTCTGCAATTCATGCAGACACAAGGAAAATTATAGAATGACCTCTATCATAAGTGGTCCACATACTTGCAACAATTCCATATCAACATCAAGTATAAGATAGGGATCACCAACCGTGTCACTGACTGCCTCAATGGGCCTCCACTTGCAACACTAACCACGATGCTACACTCTTGCAGACATGAGACCTCCAGATGGCCCCAACTCTATGAGAGAGATCCCAACTTCTCCACCAGGGATGATTTTAGGGGCTAAATTTTTCTCATGGGCTAATTTTCCATGGTTTTTCCAAAAACGAGATTCACTATTTTAAAAATGATTCGCCCAAATTCTATAGGATAAAATTATTTTACCTTAAAAATCACCAAAATTTTATAAAAACTATACAAAATCCTTAGAAATTTGAATATTTTTACAAAAATATCGCTAATCATTTATAGTTGGCATATGAAGGATTAGTAAGATTCGCCAAGGTTTCTACATTTAAAAATAAATTTCCATCCTTAAAATCATCCCTATTCTCCACTACCTACCATATGCTGGGAACAAACACAACTATCACTGATTTCCATCTTGAGGATGGGTTGTTGTTCCATCTGGGCCATCTCTGTGCCCCATAAAGAGAGTGAGAAAATCTGATTTGGGAAGCTCACTACAGTCGGGTGGTAGGACACTTCAGCATAGAAAAGATAGTGGTAGTGCTGCAACAACATTTCTATTGGACGAAACTTTGATAGGATGTCAACAAGTATATTAGATCCTACATGACCTACACCATTGCCAAACAAACCATTAAGAAACAAGTCATGTACACCCCTCTGCCTACTCCCGACATGCCCTGTGAATCCATCTCAATGGAAAACATGTTGGGCCTTCCTTCAACCAAGTAGGGAAATGACTTTGTTTTCGTGGTTGTTGATCGATTTTCCAAGATGACAATTATGGCTGCCTGCAATAAGAGAAACACAATAGAGGCCACTGCCAAGCTCTTCTTCAAACGAGTGTGGGTACATTTTGGGATACCACATACCATGGTGTTCGATCGAGACAAATAGTTCCTCAACACATTCTGGTCTAGCCTCTGGTCATGACTGCACGCCAAGCTCAACAAATACATGACCTTCCACCCTCAAACGGATGGCCAAACCAAGGTCATCAATAGGATGATCGTGCATATATTTCACATGTAAAATTCCAAGCATCTGTACACATGGGATGCAAGTCTTCCTTATGTTCAACACAGTTACAACAGATCCATACATATCTCAACTGACCAAAACCCCTTTCAAGTGGGATTAGGATTTCAACCATTGGGTCCCATGGATTTTGCACTACCCCTTGCATCCACACATGAAGAATCATCCCATGCTCAAACTGAAGCCAACAAATCCACCCAGTTCGTTGAACAAATCTAGCACATTCGCCAATTCCAAGTACAATGAAATGCAATGCAATGCCATGATCAACACCGGGTGCCCCACAAGTTTCAGGTGGGCGATAAATTTTGGTTGCATTTGTAGAAAGAACACCTTACAATACCCCATCAAAATATTCTTCCACTCCACTATGGATCTTGCACCATCACCAAGGCTATGGGTGACAATTATTTTGAGCTCAACATTCCCCCCTTCCTTGGGTTGCACCCAATGTTTAATGTGGACCTCCTTCAACCATAATTTCCACCATTATTGGACACCTCAAAGATAGAAGAATAGTTGACACCGATAAAGCTCAACCCTGACTAAATGGAAAAGGAATCAACTGATAATATCATGGACACACATGCCAAGGGTACCCATCAACAAAAACTTCAGCTTTATCATGTTGTCAAAGCAGGGCATCTCCTGCACCAAGGAAAGTGGCTCACCCGGGGCCAAATTCAATAGAAATTTCCTCATATGATGGGGGAAATCAACAAAATGGAGACCATTTCTTCCTAAGGGGGTAGGATTGATCTAGGTGGATATCGGTGGCCACCCACCTCTTCTAGGTATCTCACATATAGTTTTCATCTTGGCAGTTTTTTGCTATCTTTTTCGGGTCCTAAAAATTTGGGGCCGTTTTGAGGCCCTAAACACCATTTTTTGGGCTCGCCATAGTCACACTATTGACAAAGTCAAATCATGATGGAAAAATGTGTAGTCCTCGGATAGAAATTTCCAATGGGATATAGTGTGCCTAAAATGAAGATCCTATGCAAAAGTTACGACCCCAAGAAGTTGATGTACCAACTTACCCCATCGAGGCCCACATGACTTTTGGAGCTTCATCTCATAGGGTTATGTTTTTGGATGTCTATGTTTTTATTATTTATTATTGATGCTAAAAAGGCCTGGAGGCCTCACTGTAATGTGATTATATGGATGCGTGTAGCCACCACATCTCTTCTTAGAGATTAGCTACCACCATTCGAGCGAGATTGTTTCATTCTGCATTCTACAGTTTCAACAGATTTCTTTATTAAATATAAGTTAAGTTTCACTATATCTCTATTATTTTTCTCTTTATATCTATGTTAATTTTATATATCTATATTTCATTTCGTTTCGCTCATAAATCTGGATCACCAACAATGCAAATCATTCGTCAATCAGAGTTCGTATGAGAAAGTTATGCCTCTTGCAAGTTGACCTACCATATTGATCACCATGGTGCGAGTGAATTCCATGTTAGCATGCATTACTTAGACATGTGGGGATAACGACATAGTGGATTTCCTAAGAAAATTCTAGAAGGTCCAAAACCTTATCACAAATGAAGGTTGAGGAAGTCAAAAACCTATCCCTAGATGGCTATCGGGCTATGTTAAATACCGGGCCACTAAGAGGAGAAGGGGTTCCGTTCTTTTGCATTCTATTTATTCCATAGCCGAGAAGAACATTTGAGAGTGGTATTCTATGAGAATAATAGAGGGGGAGAGATTCTGTAGAAACCATATAAGCCACAGTTCAAAGGAAATTCCACAGAGAGTGCCTCTTTCTTTGTACTTGCATTATTTCTTTTCCAGAGAAAAGAGAGCAGAGCAACCTAAACTAGTAGTTGGGTTTTCTCCCATATTGGGTTTTCGAGGTCATATCTTGTGTTCATTTGTGGATGGTGTGAATGTGTTTTACTGTTCTCTATTTTTCAGTGTTTTATATATTTTATTAGTAACTAAATATTGTATAGATCTAAATGAAATTAACCTTAATAGTAAAGATTTCGGTATTTTATTAGATATGTTGTGACAAACTATTCCAGTGGAATATCTACGACAATTTACAAATCAATTGTATGGAAAAATTTTCTAAATCACCTAGTGAAGCTGCATATCATTGGTTTAGGCCTTCCCATATTATGTATATCATTGATGAAGGCACATTTAAGTTTCAATAAGTAGTGGTAAACTTATGATGGGATGGGTGAGCCCCACACACCTAAAACCCTTCTTTGTGTCAAATTTCAGATAGTCTCACTCCTTTTTGTTGGTGGTGGGGGGTGAGTTAGTGTATATAATGGGATGTTGAAATCCATATTAATAGTTAGTCTTTCAATCATTTAATTTTTGTAAGTTTCTCTCATCTCTACATACAACAAGTATGAATAAAGGAAAATAATGGAGTGAAGAAATTTGGTCATAGAAGACAAGACATGTGGTGGTCCCCTCCACCCCATGGAAACTCCTTGTGGTTAGGGGGGAGAAGTGAAATTAAATATTTTTTTCCTTATGGGAGGTTGGTTCATTATATGATGTATATGATCTATGGTATGCTACTATGTAGAACCATTGCAAAGTTGACATACCATAGAGGGAGAGTCACTACAAACATTGGGAATGGCGACCTTGGAAAATTGCTTGTATTGTCACACATTTAATGCAAACTATGCTAAGAGGATTTATTTGTATTGTCATGTGTTTAATGTGAAAATATGCAAAGTACATCTCTTTTTATTCTCATGCATTTAATGAAAAACTAAAAATAATTTGCAAGTGTAAGGTCTATCGTCTAGGTGAATTAGGGTTTCACTTAAAAGCTAGATTTTGAACCTTATTTTTCTCATTTCTTGTTTAGAGAAGTCAAAATCACTTGTATTGTGGCTATAATATTATCTCAATTGTGGTGAAATGAATTTATACCTAGAGGGGGTTCTTTGGTTATATTGTTTCAAATATAGAACCAAAGAGGTCAGTTGATCAGTGATGGGTCGATTTATCAGTGAATTCACAAGTACAAAGGAGAATTTCAAGTTTATTGGGTTCAAGGCCAAATGATTCTCTCAGTTACAATGACATTAGGATGTAGGCATTATTGGAGTGAAATAATAATGATGAGGTAAAATTCTCTTGGGTGAGGCACTATAACCTCCAACCATGGTGCTACGATAAGAGTCCAGGGCTTGGTCACATAAAATAATGTAATGATCCTAAAGACAAAGGATCTTGCATGCCAAAAATGTATTTTTTACTCAAAAATCATCTTACACAAGAAATGATAGCATATGAAAGGGTATGTTAAGAAATTTTAGTTGGTAAATTAAGATATTGGTAACCCTACAAATTTTCCCGAGTTTGGGGCACATATCTATCAAACCTTATACTACCTAAATATGAGCTACAAAAGATTAATATCAAGAATCTCTTCAAACCATTGTTTGAGTTCAAATTGAAGACTTTATTAGATGTCCCATGATTTTCGACCTCCCTCTCGGTCAATAGGTGTGTGCCTATTACTAGCATGTGCTTACAATGGTAACATTTGGTTAGATTAGTGACTTTAGTTTGAAAAAGAGAAGGTCAAGTCCATTATAAAAATTCTAGATGAAGTAGAAGATTGTAGTGGAAACGTTCAATAATTTACTTAATATATGAGATCAAATAAAATATTTGATTGATAGAATGAATAAGAATGATGAGTGATATTTACAATGAATGGGCCTTGATTATAAATGTAGTCTATGGGATGCCTCTTTGCCTCTTTATGAAGAGGTGTGTCTTTTTACTTACTTATTTATTAATTGTTTATAAATGTTTACTATTATATTTTATTATCCCTTTCTTATTTTTATATACATAACAATTCCTTCCTCTTGAAAATTGATTTTTCCTCAAAGAAAAGATATTAATTTCAAAAGATCATTAAGGCCATTCATTGGTATCATTTTGTTTTTTCATCATCTGGTAGCATTGCATAGTCCAATACAAGAAATACTAGAACCATGAGATTCAAATGATCAAAAAAAGACTCACAATGCACCTTTACTTCATGGAAAACCTTGTCCCTCAACTGTCTATGTGCTTGTGCTGAGAGTTGATACACTCTTTCCAGAATTCTCAGAGTCATGCCAATTGTCAGTGAAGCCACTAGTTGATCTTTGGTCTCTTATGTGGAATTTGTTAGGTCATTCATAAATCTCTTTATATCCAAAGTATCATGCGTACTCATGCTATGAACCTAGGATGAATGTCATGGTAATGTACTAAGAAAAAACATGGTGTTGGTTGAAAACAAAAAGGAATTCCATAATAATTTGTGTATATAAGCCATTGTGCTGTATCGAAGAATGCATATCCTTACTTCCTAGCATTGAAATTGTCAAGAGTGTGACAATACAGTTGATTGACCTTGAATCATCAATATAGGGTCAGATGGTCTTCTCCATTGTCAAATAGCTCTAAGATATATTTTCTGAGATTTCCAAGATGAGGTCATAGTTTAATGAATGAATTCCTTTGTTGCGCATAGATTTTATCACCATCTTCATCTTCTCCAAAACCAAGAATCTCTCGATCAAATTTATTGTCAAGAAGTCTCTCAAGAGAGACCATTGTTTCGAGGAGATCCTCTTCTGTCTGGATGAAATAGTATCCATCCCACAGTATAACCATGTTAAAAATATTTCAACAATCTTATTGGACCATTGGATCTCCTTGTTATGAAGTTTCTCTTCTAGGTTTAGGGATATGGGAGGACATATGAGAGGTATGTGATGTGCTAGTATTTTTTCCCATGTCCTATGGAATTTTATCACC
>SNQJ01S0195916.1:0-11179 GCA_010110895.2 Picea sitchensis
TAAGTGTTGAGCCTAGAGGGCTTAAGCCTTGGGAATAATATTTTAATATTATTCCAAAAGAGAAGTGCATTATATGTTTTAACCTAAGTCCTTTTGAAGGACATGTGATTTCCAAATGGTGGGAGGCACACACGTTTCCAGAATGCATGCAGTCACATGGGCGACAAGTGTCAACCCTGACCATGCAATAGAAAGCCGCGATGAGCTGTGTTGGGGGTTCTCTTCTCCATTTCGACTCACGGACTGCCAGAAGGAACGTATCTGACCCCTGTAGAAACACCCTCGTACATCTTCTGAACCATCTGAACCTGCATTGACCCTTGCGTGGATTTTCTTTCACGCATTCCCGACACCAGAGCGTGAGTCTATCCTGGGAAGGGAGGATGGGAAACAACCATTCTGTCGGGGGGAGAATGAGAGAGCCTGTGTATGTCTCTGCAAACCCGTGTACACCCTCTGTCTGGAGAGCCGAGAAGATTGTGTTCAGTTTCTGAAAGGCCCGATTTATCCTCCCATTCTGCACCAGAGAATCTGTGTAAATTCCCTGTGGGAAATTGCTTCTCATGCAATTCCGAAAATCAACACCATATGGATTAGCGTGTGAGTTGTTGTCCAGTGCAGGTGGTAATTGTGGCTGTGTGTGATCTCTCTCTAGGTGAGGGAGGTGGATGTTGTTGGAAGAGGTTTCTTCCAGAGAGTGCCCAACACCAGCTACGGGCTCTAAGACTTCCTGATCTGGCCTGTTGCCGAGACCCAGAGAGGGAGGTTAGCACCGATGGACTGTGCGTGTGAAGGTGTATACTCCTGGGTATAACAGGCATGTGGGGAATGAGAGTCTAGTAGTAGTGGGCGTAAGATGGCATATTTGGGAAGAATCCTTCCAGATATGTCTGTGTTTTTTTCCCTGTAACCCCAGCCTAGCCTAGGATTCCTTGCCTTGGGGTGGAGCTCAGTCCAATCTCGGGGGTGACCCACTGTTGAGATGATGAGTAGTGCGGTCTAAGGATGGGAGGTTCGTGGAAGGGCTGCACTTGGTTGGTGGATTTCACCACTATTACAAGATAAGTATCTAACTATGTTCTTATCACATTTTGCATGACTTTGATACATAAATTATCATGTTTTCCGCTGTGTATATGAATTAGTATGAAGTGCAAGTGATTGTTAATTATGGCAATAATTCATATGAATACTCTGTGTTGAGTGTGGTTAATTGCTTAAATTCATGTGGTGTATATATATATACTGGACTGTATGTGTTATGTAAATCAAACGTAAGTGTATACCGATCGTTATATTGTGCGTTATAAGCCTTGGTCTAGCAAAAGGTACACTACATAAATGGTGAAGTATGAAAGCTATTTGGTTATTTGGAGGGGGTTCCCCTATTATTTAAGGAGTTATTGTGTAACTTATCTATATTTGAGTTGTGCTCAACATTGAAATTTTGTACATGGTGTGTACTTCTGTTATTTTATTATATTGTGAGTATTTGGATCATAACATTTGGTATCAGAGCTCAAAGTCTTGGGGTTTCACTGCTGCATCTAAGACACCTTGGAATTTTCTCTATAACGTATTTTGTATGACATTTCAGAAGGCACCATTTGGATTATATTTAGAAGACGTATCAAGGTACAAGGGGTTAAAAATTCATCTCCTGAGGCCTTATACTTTCGTAGATATATCATGTGTAAGATAGGGTTATGGAATCATCATGAATTTAGTCATCACAGAATTTTCACTATAAAATGTTTTCTTTAACGTTGCAGACCATGAAATCTAAAGGATATTCATAGAAATTATCAGGGTGTCTGTGATAAAACATGTTGCTTCTGGGTCATCCTAAATTTCTAGATACACCCTGTGGAAGATAGGATATCTGACTAGTCCTATTGACTAGTCTGAAATAGGTGTTCCGGGTAATACAACGATAAATTATTAATAGAGGATCAGAATTGAGTGAGACTAATTGCATTGAATAGTGGACAGGCCATAGTATTTCTAGTACAATTTTCAGAATTTTATATCAATTATTTTTCACAGTGCACGTTGTACAAGTGATCTCTATAGGAAAGGAAAAACATAACCAAGGTGTGGGGAAGCTATCATAAATTCCACTTGGCACATCCAATTTTGGTCAGACCCGTGGAATTGTAGAGAATAAATTTTAGAGTAATACAGGTCTTAATGTTAGATTGAGAAGTTCTGAAATTGCATAGATACATCATAAGTAAGGTCGACCAAGAGGACCGACTCCAAATCAGGGTTTCAACGGTATGCTCACTTAAAGATATCATAACTTTTGATTGGAATGTCTGATTGAGCTGATTCAAAATCCATTGGAAATATAATACATAGAATATAATATTGGAATAAGGATTACAACTATTTGATATCTTTATACTTAATATATTGAGGTTTTGATTTGAGGGTTGGGATTAGACCTCAATTAAGAATCAATGGAAATACCAAAATTTACAGGAGATGAAGATAAAGATGAAATCAATCGTATGGAATGGTTGAGGTTGGTAAATAATATAATATGAATCCTTCGAGGGAAAGAATTTTTTTTTTTGATGAATCTTGGAAGTGGTGGACGAGTCTTGATCCAAATACTAGATGACACTACACATGGGAAGAATTTGAAAAACTCTTCTTAGATAAATGAATTAGGGATACAAAAATGGAGGAATTGTATAGAATTCAAGATGAATTAAAAGAAGCAAAGGCATATATTAAGAAGAAGGGCGAGGATATATCTAAGATACGATCCCTTAATGAATCACTCATTAAGGAGGTTAAGAACTTAAAGAAAGAAAAGAATAGTAAATCAAAGTGAGAAAATGACGAGTCAAAGGAATATTTGAAAAATAAAGATGAAGATATATGTAGAATACGAAACCATCATATGCAGGGTAAAACATCATATGCCAATCATATTTACTCTGGTTGGCAGGTTTTTGTAAGATGGTCTTGATATATTTATTCATCACCTCTACTTGTCCATTTTCCAAGGGATAATAAGAGGAATAATGATCGTGCTTAAACCCCAGTTTTGATGCTAATTCCTTAATCATTTAATTCTGAAAGTGACTACCATGATTAGTGAAAATTGCTTTTGATATTCTGAACCAGGCTATAATTTAGTTGAATATGAAGAATGTTGTAGTCTTACTATCGGATTTAACAGTAGGCATGGCCTCTTCCCATTTAGTAAAGTAATCCACAACCGCAATGATATGTTGATTCCCCCTAGCCGAAGTTGGGTTACAGTCCATAAAATATACCCTCCACTTGGTGAAGGTCCTGACGATGATGACTGGGTGAAGAGGGGCTGTGGGTGAGAACATTTTCCAAATGAACACCTAGAAAGGGTGACACTTCTTGATCGCTTCAACACAATCTTTAAAAATTGATTGAAAAAAATAAATGTCTCACAATATTTTTTGGGTTGTCGCAAGTCCATATAGATGACCACCACAAGCCCCACTATGAAAGTCATTGAGAACCGAATCAACTTCTTCATGATTTAAGAATAAAAACAAAATATTATCTACTCCCTGATGATACAAAGTGTCGTCGATGATAAGGTAATATTTAGCCTGATAACGTATATGTCGTTGATCATCTCTCGACAGATGTTGGGATAACTTCAAGGTTTGAATATAAATTAGAATGTCTCCATACCAGGGGTCCGAAGACGAGATAAGAAAGATATGTTCATTTATGAATGAATAGTCATGAAAAATGTCCTCATCTAGTCGAGGGAAGTTTGATATCATCTCGGAAAAAACTAGTGATTTCTTAGACTTCGCCAAAGAAAAATTGAGATCAAATTATTGAAAAATAACAATCTACTTATTGTATTTTCCCTCTATGATACACCTAGTAGGGATGTAATGAAATGGATTAGTATTTGCAACTACGATATTTTTTCAAAGTAATATATAATTTCATAATATTTGAACTGCATGTACAATGACCAAGGCTAGTTTTTCTACGTGGGAGTATTTAAGTTCAGGACTGACTAAGTTTTGATTGTGATAGTAGGCAATGTGCTCATGGATGTCAACGTCCTCTTGAACTAGAACTATACCAACCGTCCTTTCGGACATGGAGATATAAATCAAATAGTATCTACTATAGTCTGGAGGCTTCAACACAGGTGTTGATACCAAGGCTTTCTTAAGATCATAGAAGGATTCATGGGCTTTCTCATCCCATATAAATTAAGTATCCTTCTTCAAAATACACATGAAATCATTAGTTAAATTGGTATAGTTCACTATGAATTGATGCAAGAAGTTGTTCTTCCCCTATAAACCTTGAAGTTGTAGAATTTTGTGTGGGAGAGGCAATCAAAGTATTGCCTCAACCTTCATAGGATCTACCATGATCCCATGCTCAGATACTATGAATCCTAAGAGATGGATAGACCTAACACAAAATATGCACTTGTGAGGATTTAAACAGATGTGATAGTAACAAAATCTCTCAAATACTAATCAAAGGTGAGGGGAGTTATCTACTCTCTTACGATAGTGAGCAGTTATATCATCGAGGTAAGCTTTGACAACATGTTTGAGATCGTGAAAAGAAAAGGTCATGGCACGTTGGAAGGTTGCTCGGATGTTTTTAAGGCCGAAAGGAATTTTACGATATGAAAAAGTACCCCAAGGACAAATAAATGTCATCTTTTGTTGATCCTCAAGTTTGATTTGGATTTTATCATACCCTGAAAATTCGTCCATAAAAGAAAAAACTTTGCTTCACGTGCACTCATAAAGATTCTAGTCAATGAAAGGAGTCATGAATCTTTAGGATAAGCCTTTTTTCAGGTCTTGAAAATCCATACATATGCATATGGTTCCTCGTTTCTTATTCACAAGAACAGGGTTGGATACTCATTTAGTCAAGGGAACTGGGTAAATGAAACCATCATTAAGTAGCTTCTCTACCTTTTCCTTAATAGAAGGGCCTTCCTAGGATTAACAACTCTAAAATGTTGTCGAACAGGTCTAGCATCTAGATAAGTCTTGATCTCATGTTCGACAAGGTTGGGGTCGATCCTTGGAATCTCTTCGTATGACCAAAAAAATATTTCACGAAATACTTTGAAGAGATCAATGTAGATATGAATTTCTCTAGGAGAACAATTTGCATCAATATATACGTTCTCAATTTTTCCAAGAATTCGAGAAATGTCGATCGTGATGGTAGGAGAAATATTCACCACGTTTCCTTTGACATAAATACCATGCATATCTAGAGGAACCACAGCGTGAACGACAATATCACTAAAGGTATATCTAAAGTCATCCTATTCGATCCTAACAATCTCTGGGAGGAAATATGAGCGATGATTCATATCGTCCCAAAGCCTATCAGGACCATACATGGTCTGTAAGATGGTTTCATCTGAAGGTAAATTATCATAGAGGAAATCATGTAGACAATATGATTGGTGCCACCAAATCAAAGCTACCCATGAGAGAGGAATACATTCTGACACCAAAAACCTCAGTTTCCTACTGAGAATTATCGATCACTGGGATCGAAGGTCCAACTGATGCATTAGGACTAGCATGCAGAAATGATAATTGATCAATCATCACTATTTTCCCTTCGTGAGGAAAAAATAATGTGAAAAAAATAGACGACATGACCGCGGTCATGGCATAAGTCCAATTATGCCCTAGTAGTAAATTATAGTCAAGGGGTGCATCCACCACCTCGACATCAACCTCCACTATCTTTCCACCTAACTGGACTAAAAAAGAAAGAAGAATTATGTGGGATCGAAATAAAATCCCATCAAATGTGGTCAACATAGTCATATATTGGGATAGATTCGGAGAGCCAATGGATTTCCAACGGGTTAGGGACATCATGCATGTTGCAACACCATCATCAATTATAGTGCATTTGATGGTAATTTTTTTGTACTCCACATGGATTTGAAAGGCCATGTGGTAAGTTAAGCGAGGCTTAACATCCATGACGTCAAACTTAATAACCTTTGCGACACATGGTTCTAGAGCTCCTAAAGTAGATAACAAGGTGTTCATCTATGTAGGACACATATGGAACACCTCCAAATCCAACATCGCATAAGGACTTTGACCTAGATCTCCGACAATTGAATAATTTTGGGTAGCTATGGCATAAACATTGTGGGCAGAGTGTTTTAGTATTACTTTTGGAATACGAGGTAGAGGTTCCAGTTTTTCTATCTACAAGGGTGTTTCCAGAGGAGGGGGAGACTTTGGACCTGTAACATTCTATGAATAAATGTAATCAGGATATTGCGTGGCTACATCAATCTGAGAATTGAACATTTTAACACATATATGGCCACCTTCATGTGTCGAGGGGTTTTGAATCCTGCTCGACGCATTTCTAGTGTTGGAGGACCCCGAATCCATGTGTTGATTATGTGGAAATGGATTGGTTAGCATAGTGGGCGGTTGTGATAAGAGACTCGATGCTTACTTGATTTTGGGGCATATGTGGGTAAGGTGATTGTTGATGATTAAAATTGTAAACATGAATTCCACCCACAAAGTATTGCTAAGGCACTACTATTTAAATTTGATAATAATATAATACTATTAGGTGGGACCCCCTAATAATATATGAACTATTAGGTGGGACCCCCTCGTATACTAGAGGTGCAAGGATAGACATATTATATATGTTTTTCTATTGTGTGGATGCTCCCTACATAGTCATACATGGTTAAAAATGCAGTCTTGGTTTCATTTTGACATGGTAACAGGTGGATGAAGCATTTTTGTGGAATGGTTTTTGTGATCCAAAACATTTTTTTATGGTTATGAGGAGCATGTTGTTTACAGTTACTATGATTTAACCAAGTCACTAATCATTGTGATCGATTACCTAGACACATATATGCAAGAGATATATTAGTGATAACATAATCAAAACAAAGAAAGAAAAACCTATGAAAAAAATTCCTAAAGGGAAAGGAGTTATATGTTGAGCTATGATAAAGGATTATATGCAAATGGAAAAGTCAAAACATGCTATTGTTAGTCATAACTATTATGCTATTATTGTTTAGTGGACTATGTGATTTTTATTAGAATTGAATGGGGCACATATAACATTGCAATATGTATGATGGCATAGAATTATGGAAAGGGTTAACGTGTAAATGTTATTGGGTGGCACACTATGCAAGGGCTATCGTCGTAGATTTCAAATGGTTTGGCATTGAATACATGGTTTAATTGATTGGTGAATGTAATGCTTGTGGGTTGTCTCGTACTTCGAATTGAATAGGCCAGGTCATGGAAGTGATGTGCATTTACTACACGGCACTCCATACTGCCCCTATCAGTCGTCACCCTGGAATTGTTCCATTGTTGCATTTTTCAATCTGTTGGTTGTGAAGCTTCACATTTCAGGCTCTTGGAAGGAAGAAGGCTCGACCAACTTTCCATTTTAAGCATTTTTCTATAGGTATGATTCTTTTTCTCTCCATCCATGAGGTATTCTTTGTTGTATGAACAAATAATGGCTCAGTGATGCTTGGATTCTGTGTTTTCCTGATAATTTCAACTGTGTAGATGTGTTTTATATCTATCTATGATGAATGTATTTGTTTTAGATTGTAAGAAAAATAATTGTTTTTTTTTTTAAGTTGTGCATTGTCTGGTGGCTTGGGCAGTTTAATATCATGATGGGTCTCTATGGAATGATAAGTGAATGGTGGTATACATGGCCTTGTGTTGATGATGGAGGGTTTCATTCTATGTATTACCATAAGTATTATGTTCCCTCACATTCATGATTGTAACCCTTACCTATTCACAGAGGGATTACCAATAGTTGTTGTGTTATTTCTTCAAACCCCAAGTCATGGTTGTTAGCCCATTCGTATTGTCTTTTCACCAAAGTATACAAAGACCCAGTATTGGGCGGCCCTAACATTAATATATGTCTATATGGATGTGGATTGATACAAGTTGTATCTCGGCGTTATGTCAAAAGGATGTGTGTGTCCTCATTGGTGTTGTTGTCGAGTTGTTCGGCTCTTAAGTAATGGATAGAGATGTTAAGTCTCTATGTTTTCTTTTAATAATCGCAACTGTTCAATTAAATTTTTCCTTTCTTCTACAAGTGATAAATGCCCTATGTGCACTGGATATTTTACTATTGGAAAATGTTTAACAAGTAGCGTATGCTTGTCATTGATGACAAGTACAACAGTGGAGATGGAAGGATAAGAAGGATAAAATCCCTTGGGGATTCGGACGTGAAAGCTCAGGAGGAACATCGCTGAGGAAAACGCACGCAGCAAAGCTTAAGATACAGGAGTTTGCAGAGGAGAAGGAAGACAAAGATCCACAGTCGTTGGATCCCATCCAAAATTCCCGACAGAACGAGAGACGTTAGATTTGGTGCAGGGTCGCCGACAGCCGTCAGATATGCAGAAATTGCGAGGGAGATAAGCCTCGGGAGAAAGAAGAGAAGTCCCAACACGAGGAGTTGTCATCGGGATATCAACCATCGGGAGATCGGAGTTCTCAAGGTCGTGAGAAACGAGACATTGAAAGTCTCGAAATCCCGACATAATCGGGACCGTCCATTTGGAAGGACGCATGGCAGCGATCGGGCGCCACCGGGAGAAGCTCGACAGGAGGCTTCATCGGAGAATCAGAAAATCGGTATTCCCGTGGATGAAGGATCGGGGAAATCCCTAGAGGAAACCCCGACGCGGAATATGAACCGTCCATTCGGTGGGACGCGTGTCATGAGTACAGAGGAAGTTGGGGATCGGCATATCGTGGGTCAAGGGGGCATATGCACATTGACATCGTAAACCCCAAAACCCCGAAACCCCGATGAGAGGTATGGTGGCGGTCACATGAAAGTAGGTCACATGGACCATTGTGTAGCCGGAAGGGGATAAATCTCGAAAAAGGAGCACATCGGGGATCAGAGAATTGGGGGTTTCGAGTACATGTGCATCTCGACACTGAAAATGTTGAAACCCCGATAAAGGGATATAAGGTTGCGGTCTTATGGTATGTGGTCGTATGGACCAGGGCATAGCTGGTAGGGGCTAAATCATAGAGAAGGAGCTCATCAGAAATCGGGGATTCGAGAGGACAGTGACTCTCGACAATGTAAAGTCCGAAACCCCGAACCCCGATATCAAGTTGGGGAAAACCACGGTTAAGTGTAGAACACCGTGAAGGTTAACAGGACCTGTGGATTAGGAATTTGCAGAGGGATTCCATTGGAGGAATCTAAAGAGTCGCTTCGGCTCAGCATCATAAGGAATGTGAACGAAACGGTTAAATAACGCAAGAAACCATCAAAGTTAATCCAATGATGGAGGTGAAAATGAGCACGATCGGAGGGCTAATGTTGATCCTCACAGTGTAACTGCTAGTAACCATTGATGGTTACTACCAGAGGATGCAAAGAGACTTCGGTGTGATTTCCAGAGGAGCAGAAGAGTCACATGGAATCTGCCAGTGGAATGAAGACGACTCATGGAGGCAATTGACAGCTGGATGGGATTGAGGCTGTAACTGAAACAGAGAAGATGAGCTCAACTGTCACAGAGAAGACAAAGAGTCTCAACTGCAAGAGGGGCTGAGGAATCTCAACATAACATCCAGTGATGTTGAACGCGTGGGAAAACGGCCAGAGAAGCTGAAGAGTCACGATGATAATCAGATAGAGCACTCGAGAGGTGGAGGATAACGGTGCAGAGTCAGCATGCAGAGGCATTGCGAACACTGCATGCACAAGGTGCACAAAAGCTATAAATACACGGTACAGAGAAGATATGGTGCTGCAGTTGCTATTGGAGTTTGATGTGATTGTAGCTAGTGAAGGTGATTCATGTGTGAAGAAGAAGGAGAGTACAACATCTGAATGGAAGAGAAGAGGATCTGTGCAGTGAATGGGTATGGCGCACAGAGATTAAAAGGCATAAGAACAAACAACAAAAGTGATCTGAATAGAAAGGAAATGAGGCAGACAGAGCAACGAAATGGAGCAGAACAATGATAAGTCAGGTAAGCCATCGTCGAACATCATATCACTGTAATAAATTCAGTAGAAAAGATTTATATTTCAGGGTGGTTGGGAGGAGCTAGGGAGGACTGGTGTCCTCAAAGGTTCAGGTGGGTGCTTGAACACAGGGAGTTGGTTCTTCCTTCTATTTGGTGCTAGACAAACTAGGGAGTTGGTTATTCCTTCTAGTGGGTGCTAGAGAAACCAGGAAGTTGGTGCTTCCTTCTAGTGGGTGCTAGAGAAAATAGAGAGTTGGTGCTCTCAGCAAGTTGCAGCTTGCAAAATAGAGGTTGTACCCTCATTATGAGTTGGTGCTCATATGTATGATACTGTAAATATTGTAACCATTACTTATCATATAAAGAAAAAGAGGTTTTTACCCTGCATGGGTTTCCTCGAGAAATATCTATCTCTGTGTTTCTCATATATGTGAATGATGTTGAAACTGTGTTTATTTCTTTGCATTATTGTGATCATCATTCAATGTTTTTACAAAGAGTTTTAAAAGAAGCATAATTGTTTAAGCACGGTAACAACTGATTCACCCCCCCCCTCTCAGTTGTCTAACAATTGGTATCAAAGTCAGCCCCTTTTATCTAAGGGTAGATCCTAGAGCTTAAACATGTCAAGCCATGAAGAAAATTCAACCAATAAGGCCCATTTATTCAATGGAACAAACTTTGCCTTCTGGAAAGTTAGAATGAGAACCTACATAATGGATTTAGGTGCAAATGTCTGGGATCTGGTAGAGACTGGTTATGTAAAGCCAGTTATGCTAGCTAATAAGGATGACAAAATAGAATTTAGCTTTAACACTAAGGCTATGAATGCTATCTTGAGTGGGCTTGTAGAAGCATAATTCATAAAAGTTATGCACCTAGGAACTGCCAAAGAAATGTGGGACAAACTCATTAACAGTTATGAGGGTAATGAGAAGGTAAAGGATGCAACGCTACAAACCTACAGAATACAGTTTGAACAGCTGAAGATGAAACTATTGGAAAATACTTTCTGAGAATAGAAGAAATGGTAAATGCAATGAAGGCACTTGGTGAAACAATTGGGGAACCCTCTTTAGTTCAGAAAATCTTGAGATCTCTCCCAGATAGGTTCAACCCGA
>SNQJ01S0195916.1:16589-27147 GCA_010110895.2 Picea sitchensis
CACCCCTTGAGTGGATTAGCAAAGAATTCTTTCACCATTTTCATTTTCTTTTTCAAAGTTGTAAGAAGAGCTTATTTGTGGGGGTCCAAGAGCCCTCCCTTGGAGGAAGAAAGGACTCATAGTCCCCTTGCTTCTCGGTGTTTTCTTTCACTAATATCAGCCTTATCATTGGTGGCATGGGTCTCATTGTTTCTTTTGCCCTTATGTCCCTATGTTTATAAATTTAGTTGTTGTTTTATTTCTTAGTTTAATTCTTAGTTATCGTTTCATATTTATTTTTCTAACCCTTTTCCTTGCAGTTGTCATGCTTAGAAAACCCAACTAAGCTTGCAAGCACTTATATTTTTCTCACTAAGGTGATGAAAGAGGTGCAACATCCCTCATGTCTCATTACAGCCTGAAGTCCTTGAAAATGATGGATGGCAAGAGATTCTTCACCCATCTGTCTCCCAATATCGTGGATTGCCCAATTTGTCTCTACATGCTCCTCCTCCACTGGTTAACCCAATTGTCCAAATTGCCCTTGCACACTCACCTTTACAGTATCCCCACACAAGCAAGAGACTCAAAATTGAAGCCCACCATACACATGATAAAGGAAAAGTTGTTGCTGCCTCCTCCTCTCCCTCAAGTGATTCAGCCAAAATCATTTCATCCCGCGTGCACTTGAGAGATGAATACTCTCATGTTATCAATAAGATCAAGCCTAAAGGCTCCACACAACCTAAGGCTAATTCACAAAATTCAAAGGGATCCAACAAAAACAAAGGGAAAATTGCCTCCCAAAGTGGAAAATATGGTTTTTTAGTATATTTATTGATTGATTGTTGAGAACAGTTGACTGATGAAGTTTTTGGATAGCACACTATTTTTGGATATTTTGGATATTATATTTTTTGGATATTATATTTTTTGGATATGGTTTAAAATATCATTGCTATTAATTTTTAAATTATGAGAATGATGATGGGAGCCACAACAAGGGATGTGTTTGATTAACTGACTAGTTGTGTTTATTTTTGTTAAGAAACTAAAGGGAGTCACAAGGGGTCCCACCTACTAGTTATTATTTATTAAAGACCCTTATTATTATTATATTAATTTTTCCCCTAAACTAAAAGTTAGTTGACTTTTAGTTAACTTAAATAAAAGAAGTAGTTGAACTACTTCAACTAATTTTGATTACTTAAAGGAGAAAAGAGAAGGAAGAACAAGGGGAGAATAGAAGGAGAAAGCATACTAAGGTATACTCTTGAGTGTTATTGAGATAGTTCAATTTTCATTCATTCTTTAATTCATTAAAAGCTTAATTCTCTTTTATGACACCATGGTCGTATTGTAGACAACAAGATTCAAAGATGAATTACATCATTGAGAACTTGTTTTTCAGAGGTGTTGATCTATATTTTATAGTATATGTAGACTTGTCTGTTTATGAATTAAATTTCATGATTGATAAAGGAAATTGTGCAGAGTCGAGTGGGCAACAATCTATGGAAAGATGATCCATATTTTAAATTTTAGTTTTTTACTTTCTGTCAGAAGTCCTTTTGTATGGTTTTCATCGAGGACATCTAAGTTTGACTTTGGTCTAGACCCCCTCAAGGATTTTTGTAAAGAAAACAATTCTTTTGATTTCTTGGAATGAAATAAGAGATTGTTATTCTTTCTCATCTGTGTTAATTTGTGACTTAGTATTTCTTATTTTGTATCCACATTTACTTTTGCATCTATTATATTCAGAAAATTATATAAAAATGTTGAATTTTACAACAATCTTTTATTTATAAAAAATCAGACTAAGCCCTTGTAACTAATAATTGTGGACTGGGAAACAAATTTTGAGGCTATAAACATAGGGTGATATTCCTGTCAATCTTGTTTTATCCAAACAAGATCTGGAAATGCTTGAGTAAGATTATTTCATATTTTTTCATCAACATTTATTTGGCGACCACACTGGGGAGATATTCCATATCTCTCTGGTTGATTTTTATGCTTGGTTATCATTGAATATATCTACTTTTCTGATATTAATTCTTTGACTGTTTTATTTCTTAATGACTGTACCTTTTGTAAGGCAGCCCAATATTGAACTCAATCTTCAAGATCAAACCAACATTGCTTTAAACTTGTTTAATACCATCTTAGATACCACTAATACCTGGGTTGAGATTAATCTCTCATGGGAAGCAATTGAACAATACATAAGTGCCCAAGAATGTTGGGAATCTAGGAAAAGACAGCTTAGGAATCAACCATAGCTTTCTTTTTCCTTTAGTTTTGATCTTCTCTTCATGTCCTTAGACCCTCATTTTTCTAGGAGAAGAAAAGTTTTATCACCGGAAATTAATCCTGTTGTTGAAATAGGAAGGAGGAACGTTGTGTTGTCAATCCAACAAAGTTATCTAAGGAGAACCTTGTATGATTCATCTAGTTCATATTTCTCTCCCTTACCTATCATTCACAATATGACAACTAGTGGTGGATCTGGTGGCACTGGAGGTTCTTATTCATCTCAATATTCAACTTCATCAGTTATTGGTAGCTTATATAGTCACCAAGTCTCTGTCCAATCTACCACAAACACCTCCAAAGTCGTTAAAAAGTATGGGCTTTTTCAGTTTTAAGAAGATGTTACAACTACCCTATGCCATGTTTCCTCCCCTCTTAACCTAACACCTGCTACTCGTCCACTTCCTAAATTCAAAGAGCGTCTCCCAAGGTTTTTAGGGAATAACATTATCAATACGAATTGACAGTTGGTGTCATTTTCTAATGCTTGTCACAACATAGGAGCCAATGACAATGATACTTGTATGCACTTAATTGTGAATTCCCTTGAAGGGAAGGCTGCGGCCGATTTCTTCGATCTCCCTCCTCAGATTTTATCTACTTGGGAGGAATTAGTATATTGGTTCAAATATACCTATGGTAAATCCAAAATCCCATTCGAGAAGTTACAGGAGTACAATAACATCGCTTATAAGGATGGTGAGACTATTAAGTCCTTCAACTTGCATTTCACCAAATTATACAACCAAATCCCTAAAATCATTCAACCTCAGAAGAAAGACGCTTTTATGCATTATTATAATGCCTTACCTTCCCCCTATCATCATAGGATTGAGGAAAAATCCATTGATAACCTTGGTTCCACTCTACACACTTGTTTAGAGTATGAAGAATAGCTTGAAAGAACAGGTCTTCGTAAGGGAGACTTAGTTAAACAGACAGACATGTCCACCCTCTTATATCTTGTACAAGACATCAATAATCGAATGATAGTGTATGAGCGGAAATGAAATGTCTCCTCTCTTACCCCTTGAGCTTTGTGTTCTTCTATAGCCCCCTTTAGAAATCCAAATGAAAATATTTTTTAGCCTAAATCTATCATGCCTCTTAGTTGGTGTAACTTTTGTGAGGAACACCATGAGGAAAGTACATGTGAGCTAAATAAGAATTTTGAAGATAAAATATTTTGTAAGAGACCTGAAACTACAATTGTTGTCCTAGACTTTGCAGAGCCAGAAGATGTCATGATCATAAATACTAGGAATAAATCGTATGCTCCCAAAATAAAATATGATCCTCCTCGCACTTGTTCTAGCCCAAGCTCATCCTCACCAGCTGCTATTGTTCAGGGTCCTAAGGCTCCTGACATTTAAGGAACTAAATCCCCTCTCCCCTCTTCCAAATAAAACATTCTAAATCATTTGGCCAACATCAAAGAAGATGAAACCCTTCTGGACATGGTTGTCATCCCTGAACAACAGAAGAATCTAAAAAATTTCATGGAAGGAAAAGATTATGTTGTAGCCAACCTCTCTAAAGAGGTAGATGAAGAGGATTCATCTATAAATAAAGTATGTGTACATAACTTTAGACACCGTATAAAAATTCCCTGGTTTATATTTTTGTATAGATTATGGATAAGATTTCCCATTGTTGCCTCATTGACGAAAGTTCGGGCCCAAGCGTAATGTCAAAGATTATTATGGAAGATCTAGGCTTATCTAATACAGATGAAAATGCCAGAAGCATGCTCTCTTATAATAGTCTACAAAAAATGACCATAGGTGAAATCAAGGACGTGACCTTGGTTTTGTGCGCACACCCTGAAATAAGGACAACCCTTAATATGGAAATCTTTGATGGGTGGATACCTCTCACTCAACAAAACACACTTATCCATTCCTCGGAATGGAAAAAAAATCATAGTCCTTAGAGAGGGGAGAATTTCACCTTACATAGAAAGTGTTCCACAACCTAATGTGAATTATATCGAGGAGGACACAGGAGTGTATTCCATCTTTGTCGAGGAGGACAAAACTACCTTGGAACAAATCGACTTAGACGACGGGATGTGGCCTATGCACTTTGATGGTTCATGTTCCAATGAAGGAAACAAAGATGGTATTATATTGTACTCTTTTGTGGGTAATATTCATAAATTTTCCTATAGGTTAGAGTTTTCTTGCACAAACAATGTCATTGAATTTTAAGCATTACTATTAGGCATTGAAAATGCCTATAATATGGGTTGTGGTCACCTTACAGTTTTTGGAGATTTTGAACTTGTTATAAACCTTGTACATAAGATATACTCTCCGAGCAACAAGTTAATGAAAAACTACACCCAAAATGTTTGGCAACTTATCTCTAACTTACTATCTTTCAACATCACTCATGTTAAAAGGGAATTGAACTCAATGGTTGATCGGTTAGTTCTTTTGCAGTCTCTCCTACTCGGCAATTTCTGCCTCAAAGACTTGATTGTAACTTTCAATATCTGTATCTTCCCCACATCCCTGACAATATAGAGTCATGGAAGGTCTTCCCTAGTGATGAAAGCATATGTGCTTTCATTCAAAATGAACCTTATAAGACTAAGTAAATTATATCAATGGAATATAACAAGATTCCTAAATTCTTGAATCCTCTAGAAAGTTCATTTTCATCGAGTGATGTAGGAAACAAAGAGAAACATAAAGAAGAGGATTCGAAAAGGAAGGCGGGTGAAACCATTTCCTTGAACATTGGAACATGCAAGTCTCCAAAGAATGTTAAAATAGGTGCCCAATGTTCTGATAAAGAAAAATTGAAGTTTGCTAGGTTGCTTGGTAAATTTCAAGATTTGTTTGCTTGGTCTTATGAAGATCTTCATGTTTTTTATCCTGCTCTTATACAACATGCCATTCCTATCAAGGAGGGCATAAAACCAGTTAGGAAAAAATAAAGACCCATTAACCCTGCACTGGAAGAAACTATTTGAAAGGAGTTGGAAAAACTCTTGAAGGTTGGGATCATCTTTTCGGTTAAGTATTCTGAATGGGTTTCAAATTTGGTCCCCGTTTGGAAAACAAATGGTCAAATTAGATTATGCGTAGATTTTCACGCATTGAATCGGGCTAGTATAAAATATCACGTTCCTCTCCCTAATGTGGAAATGATTTTGCAGTAGGTTGCAGGGTCACAGATGATGTCCTTACTTGACAGTCTTTCTGGTTACAATCAAATCAAGGTAAAAAGGGCATATAAATATAAAACCACTTTTATTACTCGTTGGGGAACTTTTGCTTATGAATGTATTCCTTTTGTCTTATCCAATGCACGTGCCACTTTTGAAAGAGCTATGAAAATAACTTTTGACAATTTGATCGGAAATATTATTCAGATCTATCTTGATGACTTAACTATGTACTCCAAAAACCGATCAGATCATTTTGGTCATCTTAAGAGAGTTCTCATACAATGCAGGAAATTTGCAATTTATATAAATTCTTCTAAGTCTATTTTTGGCGTTACCTTGGGAAAGCTCCTTGGACACATTGTCTTCGATTTAGGAATAAGCATTGATCCTGAAAGGATTGTTCCTATCCTAAATCTACATGCTCCCACTTCCAAGAAGGAGATTCATGCTTTTATGGGGGTTATTAACATTTTCCGTAGGTTTGTTCCTAATTTTGTTGTAATGGTCAAGCCAATTCATAATTTGCTTAAGAAATATCATTCCTTCTCTTGGACAGATGATGTCGAAAATGATTTTGTAGGGATCAAGAAAGCAATCAGTTCCACACTGGTTTTGGGGAAGCCGAATTTTGAGAAAGAATTATGAAGTAGTTTCTTCTATGCCACATAAGAAGTAGTTTCTTCTATCCTCATGCAAGGTGATGAACAAGGTAATGAAAAAAAAGTGGCTTACATGAGTCAAATCTTTTCTGGTGATGATTTTAAATATTATTTTATTGAAAAACATGCTTTCTCTCTTGTTAAAGCTGTTGAAAAATTTCGTCACTTCATCTTAGGTAAGCACATGTTGGTAAAAGTCCCTTTACCTTTTGTCAAGGTTTTTCTCTCACAGACTTATCTGTCATGGAAGCTTTCACATTGGATTTCCAATATCCATGAGCATGATTTAACTATCATGACTTCTAACACCATCAAGGGACGTGACCGAGCCCTTCACTTAGCTCAGCATGTTGAAACTAGTGAAGAAATTCATGAACATGATAGTTCTCTATCAACACTGTTCTACATTGATAATCAAATCCTTCCTATGTCTAAAGATCCTTGGTATAAAAATTTGGTTTACTATTTGCAAAATAAAATATGTCTAGACAACTTAGACACTCATCAAAGAAGAAGGATCCCTCTCAAATCTGCTAGATACGTCATTATAGGAGACTTATTTTTTAGAAGATCATTCGATGATATGTTGCTTCACTGTGTAAACAATGAGGAAGAACAAAAAATGTTGCAAGGAACTCATGGTTCTCCAAATTTTTTTATTCATGTAGGAGGTCATTTTTCTGCTAAAACCACTGCTTTTAAGATTATCAGAAAATGACACTATTGGCCTTCAATATTTTGTGATTCTTATGTTTTTTCAAGATCTTGTGACAAGTGCCAGAAAATTTCTGGGAAAGAACACATTTCATCCATGCCGTTACAACCTGTCCTCTCGGACTTTCCTTTTGCAAAGTGGGGTTTGGACTTTATTGGTCCTATTAATCCTTCATCTTCAGTAGGACAAGTCTTTATCTTGACAACCACAAACTATTTTACAAAATGGGATAAATTTGTCCCGCTTAAACATTCGACAAGTGAGCAGGTGATTTCTTTCCTTGAAAATTATATTTTTTCCAGATTTAGTCTTCCTTTGGAAATTATTACAGACAATCGTCTCACTTTTATTTCTTCTAAGCTGACCCAATTTTTAGCGAATATGGGGGTTAAACATTTTACCTCATCAACTTATTAACCCCAAGGAAATAGGCAGGCCGAGTCTACCAATAAGAATCTGGTGAGAATTATCAAAAGGCTCATCGAAGATAAGCCTCATCAATGACACACTCGCCTCACCTACGCCCTTTGGGAAGATCAAACTACCACCAAGGTGAGCACTGGTTTCACTCCTTTCCATCTTTTTTATGTTCAAGAAGCCATTCTTCCTAAGGCTAATGCTACAGGTTGACTAATTAAATTCTTTTGATGTTTCTCAAAGAATGAATGCACTGCTAGATTTAGAGGAGAAAAGGATGTTTTCCTTGGGTAATATAAAGAGAAGACAACAAACTATTAAAAAATATTTCAACAAGAGTGTCAAAGCTGTAAAATTTAAATTCAATGAGAAGGTACTGTTGTGGGATTCATCTCATGCTGATAGAGGAAGACATTCAAAGTTTTAAAAATCATGGTTGGGTCCTTTTAAGATAGATTTTGTCCTGTGTGCAAATTCTTACACTCTAAAGGACTTTAAGGAGAGATTGTTTTCCTACAACACTAACGATTCCCACTTAAAACATGACATGGAACCAACTTGAAGAGTTTAACATTGTTTGAATTGTTCTGTAGTATAGTAGTTTTCATTTTCTACTATTTCATTTTCTATTATTTCATTTCTGCTATTCAATTTTGTTGTTTCATTTTTTTTATTTCATTTCTTTCTTTTGTTGTTTTGACTTCAATTTTGGTCAAAAATAAAATGTTAAATTAGTTTGGCCATATTGACACTTTTACAAGTATTGTTAATCAATAACAATAAATATTACATGGTTGTCATGATGTTCCTTTTGAAGGCAACATTGAAATTGTTATCTTCTTTCACTGTTGTTTTATGAGATAGATAGTTTTATCATGTTTCTTCTTTCCTTTTCTTCATCCATTTCTAGATTCAAGATAGAAATTTCAGAAAATTTTCTCCTTGAAGTCAATTTTTTTTTTTACTTCAATGATTATGCTTACAGGGATAAACCCCCTCATAGTTAACACTTTCCATGATTTATTCCCAAATTCCTGGTCATTTTTCCATTAAATCCACTCACTTCCCCCTGCTGCATAATCATTCTGATTTGTATATTCTTGATATGATGTTACTTGTTCTATGAAACCATACATTCTGAGTTCTTAATCTGTTGGAAACAGATTTCCCTCTGGAGTTGCTAGTTTGTTGACGATTAAAATCGTAAACATGAATTCCGCCCGCAAAGGATTGCTAAGGCCCTACTATTTAACTTTGTTAATAATATAATACTAGTAGGTGGGAACCCCTTGTAGACTAGAGGCACAAGGATATACATATTGTACATGCTTTGTTGTTGTTTGGATGCTCCCTACACAGTCCTACATGGTTGACATGAAATCTTGGTTTCATTTTGACATGGTAACAGGTGGATGAGGCATTTTTGTGGAATGTGTTTTGCGATCCAAAACATTTTATTTATGGTTATGAGGAGCATGTTGTTTACAACTACTATGATTTAGCCATGTCACTAATCATTGTGATCGATTACCTAGCCACATATATGAAAGAGATATTTTTGTGATAACATAATCAAAACAAAGAAAGAAAAACGTATGAAAAAAATTCCTAAAGGTAAAGGAGTTATATCTTGAGCTATGATAAAGGATTATATGCAAATGGAAAAGTCAAAACATATTAGTGTTAGTCCTAAATATTATGCTATTGTTGGTTAGTGGACTATGCAAATTTTATTAGAATTGAATGGGGCACATATAGCATTGCAATATGTATGATGACATAGAATTATGGCAAGGGTTAACGTGTAAATATTATTGGGTGGCGCACTATGTAAGGGATATTGTCGCATATTTCAAATGGTTTGGAATTGAATACATGGTTTAATTGATTGGTGAATGTATTTCTTGTGGGTTATCTTGTACTTCGAATTGAATAGGTCAGGTGATGGAAGTGATGTTCATTTACTACACGTCACTCCATACTTCCCTTATCGTTCGTCACCCTAACATTTTTACTTTGTTGCACTTTTCGATATGTTGGTTGTGAAGCTCTGCATTTCAGGATCTTGGAAGGAAGAAGGCTCAACCAACTTTCCCTTTTAAGCATTTTTCTATAGGTATGATTCTTTTTCTCTCCATCCATGAAGTATTCTCTATTGTATGAACAAATAATGGCTCAGTGATACTTGGATTCTTTGTGTTCCTGAGAATTTCAACTATGTAGATGTGTGTTATATCCTTCTGTGATGATTGTATTTGTTTCAGATTGCAAGAAAAAGAATTGGGCTTTTTTAAGTTGTGCATTGTCTGGTGGCTCGGTCAGTTTAATATCATGATGGGTCTATGTGGAATGATAAGTGAATGGTGGTATACATGGCCCTGTGTTGATGACAGAGGGTTTTGTTCTGTGTATTACTGTCGGTATTTTATTCCCTCATAGTCATGATTGTAACCCTTACCCATTCACAGAGGGATTGCCATCAATTGTTCTGTTATTTCTTTGAACCCCGAGTCATGGTCGTCGGCCCATTCTTATTGTATTTTCACCAAAGTATACCAAGAACCATTTTTGGGTGGACCTAGCATTAATATATGTATGTATGGATATGGATTGATACAAATTGTATCTCAACATTATTTCAAAAGGATGTGTGTGTCCTCCCTGTTGTTGGTGTCAAGTTGTTCAGCTCTTAAGTAATGGATAGAGATGTTATGTCTCCATGTTTTATTTTAATAATTGCCACTGTTCAATTAAATTCTTCCACTCTTCTACAAGTGATAAACACATTATGTGCACTGTCTATTTTACCCTAACCATCCTTTCTCTCCTCGGTGGATAAATATTGGTCTCGTTCAGGACTTGGATTAATAAGAAGATTGTGTGGCTCATTGTTGTATCTTTTTCTGTAATGTCCCCCACCTCTTAGAGAGGTAATGAGGAGACTCAGTGACCTGGGCACCCCCACTAGGTCATAGTCGCACACTGAAGGGGGGAAAAGTCAAGAAGTTAAAAGTTATATTTTTAAGTTGACTTAAGAAAGGAAAAGGAAAGGAGTAAAAGATAACTCAACAGAATAATAGAATATTAACCTTGGGAGTTAGCCTAACTCAACAGAGAATTAGAAGGAAAACTATAAGTAAGAGGCTGGGGTGCACCTATTACTCATTATGGTTTTGGATTAGCATTTGCTATTGCTCTTGAGCATTTAGTTTGGGGGTTTTGTTGTACAAACCCTTATGAGAAAATCAGTGGTGAAATATCCACTCACCTTGTTCCACAGCTTGGTCTCGGGGA
>SNQJ01S0195917.1:0-17382 GCA_010110895.2 Picea sitchensis
TGAGAGATAATAAAACTTTACATTAAATCATCACCATCAACCAATCATCACATAGAACCTGATAATGCTTCCTAAGACTTCTTCAATTTTTGCAATTCTTCAATTCTTGGAGTACTCTGATCCTATAGATAATATTACTCAATATATTCTTTGAAACTCCTCCAATTTTCACTCCTTGAATCCTCCCCAAAAAGAGGTTATAGAAAGAATGGTAGACTTTATTCAATTTTGGTCTATTCAGAAGACCCAACTTGTACAGCATGCCCTACACTCAATATTTAACATTCAATTATGAAACTAATACACAATAAATTGCAGTCTGTAATATTTCCAATGGAAGTGGTCCCACTTCATTTGGATTCTGTATGAATAAATTATGACTCTTTTACCTGGAACACCTGTTTTTTGACTAGCTTCAGGATTGGTCCCAAACCTTATCTTCCATAGAGTGTATCTCCATAATTATAGCAAATAAAGAGCTGAAATTTTTACCAGAGGTACCTTGATATGTCTTCTCAATACCATATCAATTTCACCATCTGAATCGTTCTAGAAAAAAAGTTATAGCAAAAATGGTAAGATGACCTGAAAATAACATACCTTAGAACACATCACCAAAAGACTTCATCCTCCCTTGAAATCCGGCCTTCTTTTCTTCTGATTACCTCTTAAATTTGACTTGTATCAAACGAATGTATAATGATTTTTATTTAACATTAGGGCTGACCTGACACTTTCTTATTTTTAATTGTTTTCTTTAATTATCTTCAGGGCCTACATGTACTTTGTTCTTCAATTCACTTTGTCATCTTCAAAAATTCATTTCTCCTCAACCATGAGGATCCACATGACGTGCCACATAACACTGGAAACAACATGATGTATACTATCCATCCATGGGTGTTGTATCTACATGTGCATTTTCCTTCATGTACAAATACCTTCATCAATCTTGCGGTCCAAAACCCATGACTAGGGATGACATCAATGACAACAACCAATCTTCCAACAGGTGGGGTGTAAAACATTCCTCTTCTTCACTCTGATTCCTTTCTCTAAATAAATCTCACAGATAAATTATGCTCATCAAGAGAGTTCCAATGACAGTATCCATGCTAAAAAATGAGCTTAGAATCAAAAGTTATGGACTTCTGAAGTTTCTAAACCTTCATTGGCCAAAACCACCACATCACCACGTGGCATCCATGTTGTTCCACATCACCTGTACAATACCATGTGCAAACATCTGGTGTAGACATGGATTCTAGCATGGCACCAGCCACTGGCCCATAGTGGACCTCGTCTCACTGAGCCCTTGGCTATTCTGCTCACATCACTCTACTCTGGTATACTGGGCCACTAGCGATCGGTCCACTGGACTCACCAATCCACTGAGCTCACCAGAATACTAGGAAATTGGACCACTAGTGCACCAACCCCTAGGTAAAATTGTTCTTTGCAAACCCCAAGTGGTCGATCTTATGGCCCACCTAGAACCTCAGACACATGGCCCTATCGTATCCAACCACCTGGATTGATGTGTGGCTACTCAAGCATTGGTCCACGAGCCCACCAAAGAATCTCTTACACACTTAAAATTCAAATGCCTAATCCAGTGGCCTAGCTGGTAGTTCGGGCACATGGCCCTATCACAGCCTACCAACTGGTTTAACACATACATAACTCTACCCTGAAACTCTGAATCACCTTGACACATGGTGCAATAACCACTTCACATGTGGACCAACCATAGTGTGATACGTCATCATAGTATGCAAGGGATAATTCAATGGGGTGTTTACACCTATCCACCTCTCATTGGTTTGATTACATCATCTAAATTCAATGGAACATACTCTCCTCCACTCGCAAGCTAACAAGGGAAGTTTGGAATGCTTCTTGGAATGATGCCCCACTGGGACACTGGTCCACCAAGGCATCGACCCACCGGGGAAAATTCAAACTTAAGAAATCTTCTTGGGGTCCCATACTTACGTACCCCAGGGAATTAAACCCCCTCCTAAGCTAAGTTATGAAATCAATGGCTGAGGTTTCTTACCACTCATATCCAATGATGAGGATTTCAAGGTTCCTAAATAAAGGTTTTTCACCAGACATGGGCCCACCCTCAAACCACCAAAAAATAAAATGATGAAACATATCATCCACTGATATGTTGGTTGTCATGTTGGTGTGCTTGTCACCCTAGTTCCACTCTCTCTCATTCAAAATCATACAAAAGGTTGGAACCCCACATGGGAACTCTACCCCACTAGGCCACTGGCCCACAACAGATGTTCAAGACACACTTGCATAAGCCTATTGATCTCCCAATATCCATCAGAACCTTTCCTCAATTGAATCCTTACCCCACCGGGATAATTGGGTCACTGACCCACCAACTCAATAGGACAACATGAGGGAGGAAAAATTTCAAAAATATTATGGGGGTTAAGGGAAATGGAAAACCCTTTTTTCCCGAAACCATACCCCACCGAGGCACCAAGCCACCATCTCACCAAGACGATGTGAGGGAAGAATGATTTCAAAAATATTTTGGGTATACAGGGAAATGGAAGAAACTTTTTCCTGGAACCATACCCCACTGGGGCACTAGGGCATCAGGACACCGGGAAAGAAAAGGGAAAGGATAAGGCCTAGGAAAACTCCAGTGAAATCAAACAATTGTCATTCAACCTCCCCTCGAATCCAATAGAAACTATTTCTCTTCGATTTTGTAGGGGTTCCTAATGAGTGCCTTGGATTCTTCTCCTAAATTCCAATCTTCATACTCAGAAAGTGAGGCTTCAAACCATGAGGTTGAGAACAAGGTAGTAGAACCAACTCCTATGAAATTTGGTACCTGTCCTACAACATAAACGCATCCCACTTACAAAGGACATGGGATTTTTAAGATAAATTCCAAACATTCAGGGATATAAATTTCCAAACATCCCATACTTCTTTCTTTGGGATTACAAACCTTTGTTCATACCTCCTATAAGTCTGTCATCATAAATTACATAACTAGGAAATTAAAGCATGGACAATGTAATGACAAATTTATAGACCCAAGCAGATCTATTTAGTTATTATTCATCACAAGAGGAAATAGACAACAAGTGATACAATATGAATAACATGGAATTCATTCATGTCTAATCATTCACAAAAACAAGATACAATCCAAAATCATTATCATACATCCAAGAGATATTACAGATGAAACACTTATATGTTCGATTATGAAATTAACCAGCCAATTGATTGAGGGACATGTACACCTTTCCACCCAATCGTAGGATCTACAGAGCCAAATGTTTCTCCAGTAGGCCACCCTCGTGCCAATCCATGATACCATAGGGAAGTTCCAAAATGCCCCCCTCTCTCTCCAGGTTCTTGTTTTTTTCTCTTCGAGAGTATCTATCAGTCCTCATTCCCCACTGCTCCCTACTTCTCATTCTATTTTGTTTCTTTTTATTCCCAAATACACTCGTGGGTCAACTCCCAAAACGAGGTGATTACCATGTTGTACTCGAGGATAACAATATTCATATGTCCTAACCCTTCCCCATGCTTCTGTTAAGGTGGGGAGTTGGTGTCTCAACTACCAAGCCTCTCAACATTAAGTGATTACTTTGGGAAAAGGGAAAGAGGGGATTAGATCAACAAAATTTATTTTGGTAGGTAAGGTAATTCCCCAAACCCATCACTATCTTTTCTCTAGTGGTATCATGGCCAAGTACTTCAAGGTTTCACCCTTTAGTCATCTTGCTAGAAAATTATCATTAAACATAAATGTAATAAATTTTCTTTCATTTGTAGTATTTTGTTCATAACTTATAATTATATACTGTGGGAAAACGAGGTGTTACATCCCCTCCCCCTTAAAAGAGAACAACATCCTTGATTTTTTACTACTTGTATAAACATTTTTATATAGAAAAAAAGTGGGTATGCCACCTTCATGGCATCCTCCAGCTCCCATGTGGCCTCATCTGCTCCAAAATTTTGTTTATATTCCCTTCGACTCAACCCTTTTTATGTTGAAATCTCTCCTACCCAACACCCAATAGTTAATTCCAAATAAATCACTTATTTAATTAAAGCACAACTAAGTAATCAACTAAACATGTAGCAGAAGCATAAACAAGGAAACCAAATCAAGCGCACATAAACACCAATATTTTTCGGTAGATACCCCTAGAAAAAAACCCCGAAGGGAAAACCAATGATGATAATTATTTTATTTTGCTAAAATCAAGGCTCCCATAATAGGGATAATGGCCCATTGAGATTAATACAACTACAAAAAAAACTGTCAAAGCTCAATCCGTTGTATGAACCATAAATACACACTTTTCGAGGTGTACGTGACTATCCTTCAGCAAACCCATGTATGTATGTGACTATCTCCACTGAAACACACATACATGTACATAAAATCTGTACGGAAATCTTCATACAACGCGATATTTTCCTGTCGTTTCCTTTGACTGAAACCCACATGGGCTGCTTGTGTTCTATGTTCTCCTTAACCTTATCTCTAGATGGAGTTCCTTCTCCACCTATCCAAGATATTGAATCACAGTCCTTTGTGATCTAATGCTCTATGTTGACTCCCTCAACGCCTGTCAAGTTTTAGGCGCCTCTCTTCTTCACCCTAGCCTTTCTTTTATAATCACGATTTATATCTCCAAAGTGATTTCATTATGATATTACATCTCACTTCACTTGATATTGAGAAACATGATAACTACATTTAGAAATTTCCTTAAATAACTCAATTAATTAAATAAATAAATAATTAAAGAAATTTAATTTAATAATTCCTTTAATTAAAGTAAATTCAAGAGTGGAAGGCTTTGGACGATTTCCACGCATATAGACACATAGACCTATGCAAAAATAATTTTCTGATGCTACCACTAGCATCAACACTCCCTCTTAGAGAGAAATGTATTTCTCGAAGAGACACCTGAAACCGGTTCTCCCTTCGACCATGGAACAATTTCATACACATCATCCTACATGTTGACATCCCTCCAACCCTACTAGTCAAATGATCCCTGAATACTGGAAGTCTTGGAAACAATGATGCTACATATCAATTCCATGAATTATGGAAACTTTTTCGAATGATTTCTCTCCCTCAATGTACTCCTAGGATTCTCCTTCTCCCTAGCATCCATCAATGTCATCTCGTACCAACTCGGTCTCTTGACATGACTAGAAGGGGATAACTCACTCTTCCCATCTAAAGGTTTACTCCTCACAATGGAAGTTTATGAACTTTTCCCATCCTTCATTTGTTCACCCTTCAGATCCTACTTCTCCTCGTCTGCTTCCATTGACATTGATCCATGATATAAGATCCCCTTGGATCCTCCTACAGGACGGCCTTGCAACTTGTATATCATGCCATCTCTAAAACCAATGTCGATTGTTGTATCAGGACTAGCTCCCTCTGAACATATGAGTACTTTCCCCCCCTTAAAAGTTACAACAAACCCCATGTCATCGAAAAATGAAACTGAGAGAAATTTCCTCTTCATTTTTGGTACATACAATAGATCTACCAGCTCCAAAAATCCTCCTGACTCTAGTTGAAACCTCATTGTCCCAACTCCTTCTACACCAAACTTGGAAAGAGTGCCAAGCTCCACCTGTAGATATAATTTTGTTTCTGAACATCTAGTGAAAAAATCATGTGTCCCCATCATATGAAAAGAAGCCCCATTGTCCAAGTACCAAACACTCCTTGAGTTGGTGTTGGTAGAGAGGCATGAAAACATTCAGAATTCATTCTCAAAATTTGTCGCAAACTCATCTAGTTGTGTCTCTATTGATGTCATTTTTTGTGTCCTCCATTGCCTCTTCTTCTCTTGAAACTATGATGCATAGTTCCCATACGTGTGGCATGAAAAACACTTGATTTTACTCAAGTAATTCTTCTTCCATGACTGTGATGAACCTCAATCATTGTTACCCTTCTTGCTAGAACTCTTTCCTTTCCCCTTCCTTGTGTTATGAACAAGAGCCAAGTTCTATTCACTATGTCCCTATTTTCTTCCCTTAGATTCCTCTTGAGTCTCTTCCTATATGTAATCAACCCAAAGTCTCTGCCAATCTAAGAGATTTTCCTTAGTGATGACTCCCTTGAAAAATGGTTCACATGACTTGGGAAGACCATTCAATGCCACATTCATGAGCTCTATGTCATTTGTTTTCTCCCCTATGGCTTCAAGCTGATCATGCACATGTGTGATCCTCATGAAGTAGCTCGTAACATTGTCATATCTAGACATCTGCACCATTCTGATTTTATTTCTTAATACGATATTCATGTTCATGTTTGTGCTCTGGAATAACCCTATCAAGGTATCAACCATATATTTGGACGTCTGCTTCTCAGATAAGTGAGGG
The DNA here is from genome assembly GCA_010110895.2 of Picea sitchensis. Classification (NCBI taxonomy): domain Eukaryota; kingdom Viridiplantae; phylum Streptophyta; class Pinopsida; order Pinales; family Pinaceae; genus Picea; species Picea sitchensis. Next base: position 6,427 of record SNQJ01S0195917.1, read on the forward strand.
ATTAGATGATCTGTAATACCTCAAGGCCGAGCCCCTAATTTCTAATCAGAAATTGTAAATATGTTTCATAGGCTAGTGAGCCAAGTAATGTTAAGCTAGGAGGCTTATGTGATAGTTGGGCCAGAGAGGCTAGGATGCTAAGTCCAAGAGCTTGTTTTCTGTATGTAAATATTCAAATCATTAATATAAAATCATAACTATGTGTAGACTGACCACGATGAAAGAGGATCCACTAGGATGGGTAAGGGAGGGGACTGAGAGGATGGGAAAAGGAGCTAAGATTAAGAGCTTAAATCCCAAATAATAATATATATTATTATTCTAAATTCTATGAGGAGGATATGAATTTATCCTAAGTTCCTTTGGGGAATGGGAACAAATTCCAAATGGAGAGGAACACGCTTCATGAGTTCCATGTGTCATCTTAGGCACATGCAAATATATGTGGGGATTTTGATTGTTTTGGGGATCCTTTGGCCATTATCTCCCACTCACGCACACAGGTAGTAGGAAAGCAGTAAAAACCTGGAACACCATTGATGAACCCTCAACCATCCCGAACCTATGCAACGAGCCTAAACTAATATATTTGATGAACCTGTACCCTACAGGTTGCCTATGTTTCGTTCTGCCATTACCATGCCCCACATCCGGTTTCTGTTTTTTCCATCATCCTTGCCCATGTGTTGAGGAGTTGAATTGAAGAAGCGGGATGTCAAGCCCATGGATTGAAGAAGCAGGTTGTCATGCCTATGAGAAACTCTCTCTAGGTGAGAGATTTTGTTGAGGAAGTGAGTTCTCCTGGAGGGAGTCCAGTAACAACTACATAGCTCTAAGAATTCTTGTCTGGCTTGTTGTTAAAGCCCTGGAAGGGAGGTGGAGCAATCGATAGATTGTGTGACAGTGAAGGTGTATACTACTAGGGTGGGACAAGTATGTGGGGAATGAGTGTCTGTGAGCAATGGACATAAGTGGCTCCTTGGAGGAAATCCTTCCTGTATACTGGTGCAACTTCCTATTGTTCTTTCCTAGCTTAGGAATCCATTTCCCAGTGTATTTTAGTCCCATCTCGGGGGTGACCCATTGCTGAGAGCGATGAGTAGCATGGTCTAAGGCTGGGAGATTCATGGAAGGTCTTCACACAGTCAGTGCACTACAATTAAGATATACGTATCATTTATGTGCTTAATGGTTAAATGATGTATTTTAATGCATGTATGTGATTCTTATAATAATATCATGTGTTTCGTTGCATGTATGATTTCATGTTATCTTTGTTTATTTCTGTTAAGTTTATATGTGATTTATTCTACAAAGAGCTCTGTCTGCCATATCCCAACAGGTCTATGTCTGGGCATGAACAGTTTTAATTACCTATAACAGAGCTTGAGACCATGTGAGTCTGAGGTAGTGGAGTTGTCCCCGGTGAGGGTGGTTGGGAGACGTTACAATTTGGTATCAGAGCAGTTTGGTTTTGGATTAGTGGCGTTGTCCCCGACGAGGGTGGCCAGGGGATGTTACAATCTGGTATCAGAGCCCATGGTTTAAATACTAAGCCTGGATGGGTCAAATAAGTGGTTATTGAAGCAAAATCTTCAGAGTGAGCTATTGTCGAAATGGACAAAATTCATTCTCAGAGAATTCAGGATGACAGGAGGGCGCTGAGGGAACACATTGGCTATGTTTCGAAGGTTGGGAGGTATAGCGGTCCAAGAAATTCAATAGGTAATAAAACCACAGTAATCATGGTTGATAACCACAAGAAGGAATTTGGACCGCAGGATCTGCATGAGGAAAGGTGGACCTTTCCCAACCCTCAGATTTGGAGAAGGTGCATGAAAATTAACCTCCAAGTCCTTGGGACTTCGGAACTTCGGCGAAAATTATGTGTTGTTAAGAAAAAAGGGTCGAAGCCTGAAGTTCCAAAGTTTCAAAGTACTTTTCAGTCAAAGATCATCCAGGAGAAGGAGGGTCATGGATTTTCCCCAAGTAGATCAACTAGTTTGGGAGTTCGACGTTTGGGAGAAACATAGTGAGCTAAGGTGAAATCTCTCAAGGCCCGAAGTTACGAAGTGACGTGGCATGATAATGTCACCCAGGGTGATGTGGAATTCCCTAGTCCTGCCATGAGTTAGTCATAATGATAGCTAGATGAACTTGTTGGACCAATAGCAGTCCAACACATAGAGCCACGTGTCACCATCTTATATGAGGATGGGTGTACTATGTGGACCTTAGAAATATCAAGCGGTTCGGGAATTTGACATTCGGGAGAAATGAATTCTACTAGAGAGAAATCTCCTAAAGTACCAAAGTTTGGAATTAATCCAGACCGTTCATTAAAGGAGACATGTGTCGACAGATCAACTTATTCGGTATTTCAATGGCTTGGAGAAAATGTCGAAGGCAAGAAATCCCTGAAGTCACAAAGCATCGGGTATGACGTGGAAAGATGATGTCACCTAGGGTGACGTGGATCTACCTAAGTCTCGCATGTGTCACTCATTTCTATACTTTTGAAAGGCCCTTAGGATTGACTGGAACTTGACACATGTCACTCAATGAAGGGGCCATGTGTCATCACTTTGATTGGTGACAACAGTATTACATGGGCCACAGAAAGATAAAAAGTTTTGGGAGTTCGACATTCAGAAGAAACGAGAGAAGAAGGTGTGAAATTTTTCGAAGCTAGAAGTTCTGAAGCATCAAAGTTCCGGATAAGTGCTTACCAACTTAGCGCTTGGTCACACCCTGTGGTCACATGAATTTTGGAACCAAAGAAAAGGGGCTAGCGCCCAAATTTTTATTTTAAGAACAAGAAAAAGTATTAGAGAAGGAACGTATGAGGTCCCTGATTGAACAAACCTGCATCCAAAGAAGCAAGGAAAAGGCTGTAAAACTGAAGAGAGTATCTAGCTCGGATCCAAGAGCCAATTTGGCTCTAATAATTAAGAACAATTGAACATATATCACCTTCCAGGAAGCGCCATTTTGCAAATAGTCATAACTTCCTGCTCAAAACTCAGAATTGAGCAAGGGAGCAGTCGTTGGAAAGGTCTAGAACAATAGAGGGAAAATTTTCACCCAAAAAAATTTCTATGGATAGTAAAATTTATCATAAAATCAACAGAAGAAATTATAATCATTTATAAACCATAATTGTACATGTTTGCATGGTTTTGTTCAAACAGTTACCCGGACAAGAGTTCTATGGGATGCACACTTTTGCATAGTTTTTAGCTACCAAAACATAACATAATATTCCTAGAGTGCAAGGATATGGAGGATGCACAAGATTCTTACAGTTAGGACAATGAGGTTAGAGGAATGAATGTTTATTTGGGAATTGAAGGAACAAATTCCAATGGACATGGAGAAGGAAAGGATGAAGACATCAATCTAGTGGAGACCATAAAAAAATTGCAGGCAGATGTCCAGAGCCACAAAGTTGATAATGAAAGGCTTATGAAGGCCAAAGAGAAACAAGAAGACTTCAACATGAAGTTAATGAAAATCCTGGACATAATTGAGAAAAATTTAGACAAGGAGAGTGGCTCCATCAAGTCAGGAAGCCACAAATTCCCTGATGAGAAAAGAAGATCAAGGAGTGGTAGCAGACATCACCATCACTCCCAAAATCATTCCCATAGGAGAGCACATAGTAGCTCAAGCCCATCCCTTGTCAGGAAGCATAGGAGGTTTGGGGTGGATGATTTGAAAGGAGAAATGAATAATATCAAACCTCCTACTTTTGATGGAGAGCACATGAAGGATGAAGATGTTGAGACATGGTTGTTAGGCATGAGGAAGTACTTCCAATTGCATAACTATTATTCTCATGCAGAGGGAATAATTTCCATATATCAGCTGAAAGAAAAAACATCCGTGTGGTGGGACTAGCTTGTGCAGGTGCAATACATTAAGGAGAAAAATGTGACGTGGAAAGAATTCAAGAAGTATTTTGAGAAGAAATACTTGACCAACAGATATTACGATAAAAATATGAAAGAATTACTTGAACTCAAGATGGGAAGCATGACCATTGATGAGTATGAAAGGAGATTCTTGGAACTTCTGAAGTATGTATCCTTCATCAAACGTGGGACAGTTAAGCTCCAGAGATATCTGAGTGGACTACCATACTTAATTAGTGACAAGATTCAGTATGATGATCCTAAAACTTTGGAAGAAACCATAAGAAGAGCTAAGTGCTTGTATGATCAACAAAAGGGAAATCCTACCTTCCAGAAGGATTGGGAGGAAAAGAAGAAGTTTAACAGAGATCTGAAGAAGAAGGGAAGCAAGCCTCCATTCTTCAGAAATTATCCTCAAGGAAAACTATCTCTTAGAGAACCCAAGATGGTTGAGGAAGGTGGGAAAAGTCCAAGGAAACCACTGACGCAATGTTGGGGTTGTAAAGGAGATCACATGTATAGGGATTTTCCTCACAAATCTAACAAAGTGAGAGTTGTCCACAATGTTCAGCAAGAAGAAACAATGGAGAACATGGACATAAGTGTGCCAAGGATCTATGCAGCCCTGGACAACAAGCAAGCAAAGTTTCAATCACACATGATTGAAGTAGAAGGTATCATCAATAACCATTCCTTTACTATTTTAATTGATTCAGGGGCTAATCATAGCTATATAGATCCTAAGGTAGTGGAAATATTTCAATTTCCAATATGCAAGCATGAGAAATCTTGGCTATTACATCTGGATACAGGAGCCAAGAGAAAGGTTGTTGAGTTGGTAAAGTCATGTCCATTGGGCATGAATGGGATGAATACCAAGGCAGATCTGAACATCTTGCCTTTGGATTCATATGATTTTCTAATTGGTATGGATTGGTTGGAACAACACCATTCCATATTAGATTGTCATAAAAAGGAATTCACTTTCCTAGATGAAGAAGGAAACTCGAGAGAAGTCCAAGGAATTTCTAGGGAAGTCACTGTTCGAGAAATATCAACATTGCAGTAGAAGAAGTGTCATAGGAAGGGCTGCCAAGTTTTTGCAGCTCATATGGAGGAAACACCTAAGGATAGGGTGCCAGATATAGAAGATAAATCAGTCCTAGAAGAGTTTTAGGATGTGTGTAAGGATATACCAGGACTATCCCCAAATAGAGATATTGATTTCTCTATAAATTTGATTTCTGGAGCAGCTCCAATGTCAAAGACTCCCTACAGCATGAGTACTCCAGAGCTGAAGGAGTTGAAAATGTAGCTTGAAGAGCTATTGAATAAGGGGTACATACGCCCAAGTGTGTCACCTTGGGGTGCCCCAGTGGTATTTGTGAAGAAGAAATATGGGACCTTGAGATTGTGTATTGATTTCAGGCAGTTAAATAAAGTAATCGTGAAGAACAAGTATCCTTTTCCAAGGATTGATGATCTCTTCGATCATTTAAAGGATGCAAGGATATTTTCAAAGATTGATCTCAGGTCAGGATACCATCAGGTAAGGATTAAATATGAAGACATCAATAAGATTGCATTAATAAAAAGGTATGGTCACTATGAGTTTACAGTGGTGCCATTTGGGTTATCAAATGCACCCACTGTTTTCATGTGTTTGATGAATAGTGTTTTTTGAGAGTACTTAGACAAGTTTGTCATTGTCTTTTTGGATGACATCCTTGTATATTCAAAGATAGAATAAGAACATGATCATCACTTTAGGATGGTGTTTGGGGCATATTATATCCAAAGAAGGGATAACAGTGGATCCTGAAAAGATTGAGGCCATTAGAGGATGGAAAACACCCAAGACCGTGACATAAGTTAGATCCTTCATGGGTCTAGATGGATACTATAGAAGATTAATTGTAGGGTTTTCAAGGATTGCTCACCCAATCACTTCCTTGCAAGGGAAAGGGGTGAAGTTTCAATGGATAGTAGAATGTGAAAAGATCTTCTAGAAATTAAAGCACTTGTTAACCAATTCTTTGATTATGAGAATCACATATCCTAATGAGGACTTCATGGTTTTCACAGATGCATGCAAAGAGGGACTTGGTGGAGTTCTCAGTCAGAATGGTTTGGTAGTATGTTTTGAATCCAGAAAGTTGAAGGAGCATGAAAGGCTCTATGCCACTCATGATTTGGAGCTGGAAGCCATAGTACATGCCTTAAAGAATTGGAGGCACTACCTCATTGGAAATAAATTTGACTGAGAACATACCATAATGGTCTGAGGTATTTGTTTGATCAACCAACTTTAAATGCCAAGCAAAGTAGATGGTTGGAATTCATCTGTGAGTATGACTTTGATATCAAGCACATCAAAGTAAGGGAGAAAAAAGTGGATGATGCACTCATCAGGAGAGTGCATGAGTTACATGCTACAACCATTAGAATGTACCACACTGTTGACGGGCGAAATCGACCTTCCATCAACTGAGAGAGTGGAACCGGTCCGGGGTTGTCTAATAACCCAAGCCATTTGGAATGAACCACCCTAACAGGTTTAACGACTCCATTGGCTGCTCTAAGGTCCTAAGAAAACCAAAGAGAAAACTAATCTAAACTAATTAATCTAACTAAAACAAATGAAACAAACTAAACTAAATAAAACAATCTAACTAAAACTAAATATAAGAACTAAACTAACTAACAATAAGTAAAACAACTATTACTAATACTAAAATCAAATAATACACTAACCTAATTAAAACAGACTACTAAATAAATTAAACTAAAACTAAATATAAACTACTCTAACTTTTCTATATACAAACTACTAATTACTATTACACTAACTCTACTAATTAACTGACTAATTACTAATTGAATTACAACTTATTCACAAATATACATTATCTACAACTTGCAGATTTGAATAAAACCTGTAAAAATCATTTACTTTCTGTCCTAAGACAACTAGAGATATATTTTTGATTTTATGATTTTATGAATAAGAAATAAAACTTACTGAAATTAAACGATCTAATATATTTATTGAAATTAAACAATCTAATATATTTACTGAAATTAAACAATCTAATATACTAATTCTACCTAACTAAACTAATATCTGAACTAAACTACTAATAAAAACAGTGAACAAACAAGTGACTAACTGACCTAGAAACGCTCCCAATTCGTCCTGTGTATGATGACTTCGAAGCTGGTCGGAGGAAGGAAACTCGCACCAGAGAATCCAGAAGCTTCTCGTAAATGATAGGCTGCGCTACTCTTTAAGTTTATTTACAGGACAAACAAGACATAAAAAATCATAACAATTATATGATTTATAAATCTCTGCAATAAGGGAAACCTGTTATGCAAAAACTTATACTTAATAATCCAACTTATGAAGAAGAGAAACCTGTCATTCACAAACTGAATCAAGCAATTACTATGTTTTTTAAACACTTGGAAGAATTCAGATATGGATTACAATGATTAAATTATATCATTTGCGAATGATTAAGATAACTAAAGTAGTCATTAACCAGATGCAAATAGATACACATAAACATAAAACAAAATATTGATATTATGAAAGCTAAAGCTGTAGCAGAATATCAAATTCTGTCTCAGTCTGTATTAAAACTCCATATCCTTGTTCTCCCATGAATGTGGATGATCATTATTACAAAAATAATAAGTATATATAAGTCTTTCCACAGGGTAAAACCTCCCTGTGGATAATATCAAACTGTTTACATAATCTGGGAAGATATTCCCAAAATCAACTAAACTAGAAAACTAAAATGAAAGTAAAATATTTCAAATATCCTCTAACTGCTCATCAAATCCACTGCAATTTCGAATTCATCTACAATAGACCAAAAATAACAAGTTAGAAAGATATTTTATTAGCAAAATAATAAAAATCTAATCCTACAGACTTAGCTACAGAATCATCTGATTCTGTAGCTAGTCTAAAATAACATACAGGATCAGAATCGAAATCAAATCAAATCTTTTGAAATAATTAAAACCAATTTTCTTCCAATGATCATTTAAAATGAATCACTCAAGATTCAAATGATTTTATCTTTCAACATTAAACATAATCAAAAGTGATTCAATTGAAAACGGGGTAAGAATACTCTGTTTTACTGTTACCATAAAATCGGGTCAAACAGTGACAAGACTGTTTCATATCCAAATGAAATCGATAATGAGTTATATCGTATGTGATACGATCTAATCCAACACAACCATTTTCCACTCATTATAGCTATAATGAAATAGCAAAGATTCACATCGCTTAATCGAATGCACAGATGGAAAAATTGTCTCGATTATGTGTAAACGAAATCATACGTGACAGCATCAACTCAACCAAATTTGTGATTGATCCTTGCACAGTCAACAGTCAGGATCGATTAATTGTGATCGCAATCTTAATAGAATCATCAGAAGTTATAATTGCAAAGTGGGCAAATAATCAAAACAAATCACGACTGAGATTAATATGGAAATAGAGCGTGAATCTGGATATAGTCTAACTCGTTCTACGAATCAAATTCAAACAGTATATTCATTGCAATATGGATCCAACTGATAACATGGTGGAACTAACAACGAACCAATGCAAATTAACCGTCTGAGTATAACCGTTATGAATTGAACCTATTCACGATTTGGGTGAATTTGTACAGAATCACATTGAAAATAATCCGAACTGTATTCCTGTTGGTCAAAATCATATGAGACATAAAACCGTAACAATTAACCATATCAAAACTGTTGCCAATCATATCGTATACATTATAACCAAATCGAATCGAAATGTGGTTGTGTTCAAAATTGAATATGAGAAACAAATTCTGTCTAGAATAGATACAAACAACTTCAATTGATAGCAGGGCATTCATTTTAGCTAAATCAAACCAATCAAATCCACACCAGGATCAATCAAATCGATGAAAATCCAATCGAAGCTAAACTGGGAAAATGAACTTCCATTTTGTCAAAGCAAAGCTATGTATAGAATGCATACAGTGTGATAGATAAAATCAATGCTGGAAGCAGATCTATTCAAAATCGAATTCAAATTCGTTATATAAACAAGCGATATCAAAACATACCTGTGTGAAGATGCTCAAATTATGCCAACTTAGAATTCACGACTGTTGTAGCTAATTCCACATTTTTAAACAAGATGGAGCCTGTCGTCCTTTGTTTTTTATCAGTGGCTTGTAGCTTAGCCTTTTGACTGGTGAGCAGTGCAACCTGGTCCTCCAAAGAGTGAATTCTCGATTGTAGAATCGGAACATCAAGGTAATACCTCTCTAACCATGAGCTGCATTGATCATAGGGTGGCACTGTAGGTTTAGACAGAGCAGGAGAGGGTTTAGCTAAATGACCGGGGTTTTCACAAGGCAGCTTAATGCCTGGGTAGTTAGGGTCATTCTATAGGCAAGGAGGTAGGTTTGTCACAAAGTCATACGAGGGTTCGGCACATAGACCTTGCGAATAGGGGTATTCACTAGCCAAGAAACGCTCCACTTCAGAATTAGAGTCCTCACTCAACACGATAGGGTTTGGGTTGATAGGAGGTTTCGGCTTATTTCTTTCCATTCATGAAATTAAACGAGCATTCTTTTTTCCTTTGGCATTTACAGTGGGTTCTGCCTTGGGCTTTTTACCCATAGGCTTAATAGTCTCGACATCCTTAGTCACAGAGTGGGGTAGGTCGATAGGTGAGTCGGGCAAGGGTTTAGGTAGCAGAATGTTGTATGGTACTGAGGGTACAGACTTGTCCTCGCTCACCACAGGTTTGTCAACCTGTGGAGGGTTCAAATCCTCAAAATAGTTGCGAGCCATGAAACTGCTCCAACAATCTCCGCGTAGACTTAAATGGTAGACCACAATAATCTTAACTAGCCCATAATGAAAAAGGTTACTATCAGCCTGGTTCCTTTTGTATTTATTTGACATTTTAAACAGGCTTCTATGAAAATAATAAGGCATATTAAGCTCATAACCCATAAAAACCATAAGCAAACGAAGGTGGTGTAAGAAAACAAACCCGTACCGACCTTCGTAGGTGATAAACTGTTTGATTATCATCAATAAATCATGCCAACGTTGTTTAAGCATCGTTACTGGCAAACCTTTATCACAGGAAGTGATTTTTCGTGACTAGAAGAGCAGTGTCCATGGGACCTCTTCAAATTTACAATTCTTGGACCATCGTTGTCCAGTGGTAGGCAAACCCGTAGCCAAACTGAGAAACTGTTCATCAATTTCCAATTGAACATCACCGACCTTGGCTCGACAGCCATCAAAGGTCAAAGCGAATTGCCGAGCTACGTAGAGGTTAAAACCCTCGAATTTTTGTAAAAATGAAAGCCACCCAATTTCCTCGAGGTCACTGCGGGCACTATCGAACATCAACAGGGCCTGGCTTCCATTGGGTTCAGCTCGGACGACAGGGGCCATGGCACGAGCACATGGTAAGGGTTTGGTTTGAATTCACCAACGCACAGGAGCAGAGTCATTTCGTTTAACAACAATGAACAATGAAAGGGGAGAGCATTAATGTGCGCATGTGAGGGTGGTGGAGTTGTTCACCGCCATGCACAATAGTTATGGTAAAGTACAATCGGGGAATTCCACATCTGTTCAATCAATCATACCATAGTTCAAAACCAATCGTTTGCCAACCAAAGAATCAAACGGTGAGTGATATGCCAACGCGCCATTAACTATAGTTTTTCAAACCAATGTCATTCAACATGAAATTAAACCCAAATGTTAACCATGCGCCATTGTATAAATGTTTAATCAAAAGTTTTAAACCATTGTGCCAATCGAATTCATAAAATTTACAAGCCAAGAGCTATAAATTTTTTATCATAAGGATCACATTATATATATAAAAACAAAAATAAACCATGACCCCTATGCAATTCAATGACTAGGCAAGTCACAAAAAATATAAATCTATATGCTCAATGCCTCACAAGTTTAATAAAATCAAGTTATGCAAATA
>SNQJ01S0195917.1:20519-31208 GCA_010110895.2 Picea sitchensis
ACCTCCCTGTGGATAATATCAAACTGTTTACATAATCTGGGAAGATATTCCCAAAATCAACTAAACTAGGAAACTAAAATGCAAGTAAAATATTTCAAATATCCTCTAACTGCTCATCAAATCCACTGCAATTTCGAATTCATATGCAATAGACCAAAAATAACAAGTTAGAAAGATATTTTATTAGCAAAATAATAAAAATCTAATCCTACAGACTTAGCTACAGAATCATCTGATTCTGTAGCTAGTCTAAAATAACATACAGGATCAGAATCAAAATCGAATCAAATCTTTTGAAATAATTAAAACCAATTTTCTTCCAATGATCATTTAAAACCAATCACTCAAGATTCAAATGATTTTATCTTTCAACATTAAACATAATCAAAAGTGATTCAATCGAAAACGGGGTAAGAATACTCTGTTTTACTGTTACCATAAAATCGGGTCAAACAGTGACAAGACTGTTTCATATCCAAATGAAATCGATAATGAGTTATATTGTATGTGATACGATCTAATCCAACACAACCATTTTCCATTCGTTATAGCTATAATGAAATAGCAAAGATTCACATCGTTTAATCGAATGCATAGATGGAAAAATTGTCTCGATTATGTGTAAACAAAATCATACGTGACAGCATCAACTCAACCAAATTTGTGATTGATCCTTGCACAGTCAACAGACAGGATCGATTAATTGTGATCGCAATCTTAATAGAATCATCAGAAGTTATAATTGCAAAGTGGGAAAATAATCAAAACAAATCACGACTGAGTTTAATATGGAAATAGAGCATGAATCTGGATATAGTCTAACTCGTTCTAAGAATCAAATTCAAACAGTATATTCATTGCAATATGGATCCAACTAAAAACATGGTGGAACTAACAACGAACCAATGCGAATTAACCGGCTGAGTATAACCGTTATGAATTGAACCTATTCACGATTTGGGTGAATTTGTACAGAATCACATTGAAAATAATCTGAACTGTATTCCTGTTGGTCAAAATCATATGAGACATAAAACCGTAACAATTAACCATATCAAAATTGTTGCCAATCATATCGTATACATTATAACCAAATTGAATCGAAATGTGGTTGTGTTCAAAATTGAATATGAGAAACATCTTCTGTCTAGAATAGATACAAATGACTTCAATTGACAGCAGGGCATTCATTTTAGCTAAATCAAACCAATCAAATCCACACCAGGATCAATCAAATCGATGAAAATCCAATCGAAGCTAAACTGGGAAAATGAACTTCCATTTTGTCAAAGCAAAGCTATGTATAGAATGCATACAGTGTGATAGAGAAAATCAATTTTGGAAGCAGAGCTATTCAAAATCAAATTCGAATTCGTTATATAAACAAGCGATATCAAAACATACCTGTGTGAAGCTGCTCAAATTATGCCAACTTAGAATTCACGACTGCTGTAGCTGATTCCACATTTTTAAACAAGATGGAGCTTGTCATCCTTTGTTTTTTATCAGTGGCTTGTAGCTTAGCCTTTTGATTGGTGAGCAGTGCAACCTGTTCCTCCAAAGAGTGAATTCTCGACTGTAGAATCCGAACATCAAGGTAATACCTCTCTAACCACGAGCTGCATTGATCACAGGGTGGCACTGTAGGTTTAGACAGAGCAGGAGAGGGTTTAGCTAAATGACCGGGGTTTTCACAAGGCAGCTTAATGCCTAGGTAGTCAGGGTCATTCTATAGGCAAGGAGGTAGGCTTGTCACAAAGTCATATGAGGGTTCGGCACACAGACCTTGCGAATAGGGGTATTCGCTAGACAAGAAACACTCCACTTCAGAATCGGAGTCCTCACTCAACACGATAGGGTTTGGGTTGATAGGAGGTTTTGGCTTATTTCTTGCCATTCACGAAATTAAACGGGCATTCTTTTTTACTTTGGCGTTTACAGTGGGTTCTGCCTTGGGCTTTTTACCCATAGGCTTAACAGTCTCGACATCCTTAGTCACAGAGTGGGGTAGGTCGATAGGTGAGTCGGGCAAGGGTTTAGGTAGCAGAATGTTGTATGGTACTGAGGGTACAGACTTGTCCTCGCTCACCACAGGTTTGTCAACCTGTGGAGGGTTTGAATCCTCAAAACCGTTGCGATCCATGAAACTGCTCCAACAATCTCCGCGCAGACTTAAATCGTAGACCACAATAATCTTAACTAGCCCATAATGAAAAAGGCTACTATCAGCCTGGTTCCTTTTGTATTTCTTTGACATTTTAAACAGGCTTATATGCAAATAATAAGGCATATTAAGCTCATAACCCATAAAAACCATAAGCAAATGAAGGTGGTGTAAGAAAACAAACCCGTACTGACCTTCGTAGGTGATAAACTGTTTGATTATCATCAATAAATCATGCCAACATTGTTTAAGCATCGTTACTGGCAAACCTTTATCACAGGAAGTGATTTTTCGTGACTGGAAGAGCAGTGTCCATGGGACCTCTTCAACTTTACAATTCTTGGACCATCGTTGTCCAGTGGCAGGCAAACCCGTAGCCAAACTGAGAAACTGTTCATCAATTTCCAATTGAACATTGCCGACCTTGGCTCGACAGCCATCAAAGGTCAAAGCGAATTTCCGAGCTACGCAAAGGTTAAAACCCTCGAATTTTTGTACAAATGAAAGCCACCCAATTTCCTCGAGGTCACTGCGGGCACTATCGAACATCAACAGGGCCTGGCTTCCATTGGGTTCAGCTCGGATGACAGGGGCCATGGCGCGAGCACATGGTAAAGGTTTGGTTCGAATTCACCAACGCGCAGGAGCAGAGTCATTTGGTTTAATAGCAATGAACGATCAAAGGGGAGAGCATTAATGTGCACATGCGAGGGTGATGGAGTTGTTCACTACCATGCACAATAGTTATGGTAAAGTACAACTGGCGAATTCCACATCTGTTTAATCAATCATACCATAGTTCAAAACCAATCGTTTGCCAACCAAAGAATCAAACGGTGAGTGATATGCCAACGCGCCATTAACTATAGTTTTTCAAACCAATGTCATTCAACATGAAATTAAACCCAAATGTTAACCATGCGCCATTGTATAAATGTTTAATCAAAAGTTTTAAACCATTGTGCCAATCGAATTCATAAAATTTACAAGCCAAGAGCTATAAAWWKTTTATCATAAGGATCACATTATATATATAAAAACAAAAATAAACCATGACCCCTATGCAATTCAATGACTAGGCAAGTCACAAAAAATATAAATCTATATGCTCAATGCCTCACAAGTTTAATAAAATCAAGTTATGCAAATATAAGAATGTCCAAATAGGCATAGTTCAAAAATCCTTTCAGCCACATAACGATAAACCAAAGGTAAGTGTCATTCAAAATATCAATAAAAGGATAACGACAGTTCAGATAGTGATCGAAATATGACCTCGAAAGGAGAAGTTTTCACGCTTACAGTGGTGAAAACTTAATGGAAACAAATTTGCAAGTGTCGCAAGAAATGAAAATATCGTCTATTTGAAAAATGCGACGAAAATTTGAAGTTCAGAAGACATAGGTGTAGGCAGCTGATAGGACAATAGAAAAAATTGAATTGGCTGCCAACACACACATATCTTAAAGGTAGAATTTCTGAAGCTGCAAATGCAGAGTTGTAGTACATAGAGATGGTAACAAAATTGCAGCAAGGTAAAATGCAGTAGATAGTCGAAGATTATAAATTGGGAGATAATGGAATGATCCTGTACAGGAACATAATTTTTATGCCCAATTCTATGGAATTTAAAAGTATTATCTTGAAGGAGATGCATAATTTTCCTTATGCTGGACACCCAGGATATCAGAAAACAGTGGCAATAGTCAGGAGCCAATACTATTGGCCAGGTATGAAGAAATAAATTGTTGAGTACATTGTCAGATGTATGGAGTGTCAAAGGGTCAAGGTTGAGCATAGACACCCAACTAGGTTTTTGTATCCATTACCCATTCCTGAGTGGATGTGGGAAGTGGTGACAATGTATTTCATCACCAAATTTCCAAGGACAAGAAAGCATCATGATTCTATCATGGTAGTGGTGGACAAGCTTACCAAGGTTGCCCATTTTATTCCATTGAAGATTTCTCACAAAGAAACCAATGTTGTTGATATATATATATATGAGGGAAGTGGCCCAATTGCATGGTATTCCTAAGAAAATTGTGTTTGATAGAGACCCAAAATTCACTTCAAAATTTTGGAAAGTATTATTCAAGGGTTCAGAACCAATCTGAACTTTAGTACAACCTATCACCTTGAGTCTGATGGGTAGACGAAGAGGGTAAACCAAGTAATAAAAGATATGTTAAGAATGTATTGATGGACAAACCATCAAATTGGGAATACTATCTACACTTAGTAGAAGTTTCTTACAACAATGGGTACCAAACATCTTTGAAGATGATCCCATTTGAAGCACTTTATCGCAGAAAGTGCAACAGTCCTGTAAGATGGGACAATCCAGCTCATAGGGAAGTGATTGGGCCAGAATTTCTCAGAGAAATGGAAGAGAAAATGTTTAGGATTAAACATAATTTAAAGGTTTCCCAAGACAGGAAGAAAATCTATGCTGACAAGGGTAGAACTCAAAGGGAGTTTAAAGTGGGTGATCATGTATTCTTGAAGGTTAAGGCCACCAGAAGTTCACTGAAGTTGGGAAACTGTTACAAGTTGGCATCTAGATATTGTGGACCATTTGAAATCCTAGAAAGGATTGGTCCAATAGCTTATACAATTGCATTTCCTGCATCTATATCTGTTCACTATGTATTCCACGTATCATTGCTCAATAAATATATATTTGATGCTAATGATGTAATTGATTAGAATGTGATTCAGTTGGAGTAAGAAGGCGCTATCCAAGTGCATTAGGTACGCATTCTAGACCTGAAAATCAAATAGCTCTGGAATCGAGCCATAGGGATTTTAAAGGTCCAATGGACTTGGTACGGTCTTGAGGATGCTACTTGGGGGCATGAGGATGTAATGCGAGAAGAATTCCTGCATCTTTTTGAGGATTTTGAAAATCTTGTTGATATGGTGTAAAAGAATTGCACTGAGGACAATGAAAAAATAAGGGGATGGGATTGTAATACCCCAAGGCCGAGCCCCTAATTTTTAATCAGGAATTGTAAACATGTTTCATAGCCTGGTAAGCCAAGTAATGTTAAGCTAGGAGGCTTATGTGATAGTTGGGGCAGAGAGCCTAGGATGTTTAGGACATGATCCTATTTTGTATATGTAAATAAACAAATCATTAATATAAAAGCATCACTGCGTGTAGACCGACCACGATGAAAGAGTATGGGGGACTAGGCTCCACTAGGATGGGTAAGGGAGGGGGCTGAGAGGATGGAAAAAGGGGATAAGATTAAGAGCTTAAATCCAAGAGAATAATATATATTATTATTCTAAATGTTGTGAGGAGGATATAAATTTATCCTAAGTTCCTTTGGGGAAGGGGAATGACTTCCAAATGGAGAGGAACGCGCTTCATGAGCACCATGTGTCATCTCAGGCACATGCAAATATATGTGGGGATTTTCACTGTTTGGGGGATCCTTTGGCCATTCTCTCCCACTCACGCACACAACTAGCAGGAAAGCAGTAACAACCTGGAACACCATTGTTGAACCCTCGACCATCCTGAACCTCTGCAATGAGCCCAAACTGATATCTTTGTTGAACCTGTACCATGTAGGTTTCCTATTTTTTGTTCTACCATTACCCTTCCCCACATCCGGTTTATTTTTTTTCCATCACCCTTGCCCGTGTGTTGAGGAGATGGATTGAAGAGGTGGGTTGTCAGGCCCATGGATTGAAGAAGCAGGTTTTCATTCTTGTGAGAAACTCTCTCTAGGTGAGAGAGTTTGCTGAGGAAGTGATTTCTCTTGGAGGGAGTCCAGTAGCAACTACAAAGCTCTGAGAATTCATGTCTGGCATGTTGTTGAATCCCTGGAAGGGAGGTGGAGCAGTTGATGGACTGTGTGACAGTGAAGGTGTATACTCCTAGGGTGGGACAGGAATGTGGGGAATGAGAGCCTGTGAGTGGTGGGCGTAAGTGGATCCTTGGAGGAAATCCTTCATGTAGACTGGTGCAACTTCCTGTTGTTCTTGCCTAGACTAGGAATCCATTTCTCGATAGAGTTTAGTCCCAACTCAGGGGTGACCCACTACTAAGAGTGATGAGCAATGTGGTCTAAGGTTGGGAGGTTCATGGAAGGTCTGCACACATTCGGTGCACTACATCATTTATGTGCTTAAGGTTAAATGATGAATTTATTGTATGTATGTGATTCTTATAATAATATCATGTGTTTCATTTCATGTATGATTTCATGTTATCTCTATTTAATTCTGTTAAGTTTATATGCGATTTATTCTGTAAGATCTCTGTCTACCATAGCCCAACAAGTCTATGTCTAGGCATCGACAATTTTAATTACCTATAACATAGCTTGAAACCTTGTGTGTTCGAGGTAGTGGCATTGTCCCCGACGAGGGTGGTCCGGGGATGTTACAATTTGGTATCAGAGCAATTTGGTTTTGGAGTAGTGGTGTTTTCCCCAACGAGGGTGGCCGAGGGAAGTTAAATGATCCTTCACTGAATCCAGGATGACCCTCTATGCCTTGATCTCCTTCTTATTGCGAGCCTCCAAATTTGTTGGTTCTATCAATGGAGTAATAATTTTTTCCACTAACTTCCAAAGGTCATACTCCTTAAATGCCAAAGTCACTCTTTATTTCCAAGAGATGAAGTTGGATGCTCCATACAATTTGTCTTGAACTCTTAACAAATTTTTTGTATCTATCAATGGAGTAATAACTTTTTCCACTAACTTCCAAAGGTCATACTCCTTAAATGCCAAAGTCACTCTTTATTTCCAAGAGATGAAGTTGGATGCTCCATACAATTTGTCTTGAACTCTTAACAACTTTGTTTCCATCCCTAAGATCTAATATCCTGCCCTAGAAATAACTTGTTGCTAAAAACTACCCTTGTACTAGCCTGTGCGAACTTGTATGCAACCATCACCCTTGTAACTCGCATATGTACGCGACTGTCACCATTGTAAACCACTAATGTACGTTACTTTCACCATTGTAATCTGTGTATATACAATTGTTCTCAGATCTTCCCATTTATGTATGTGAGTTTGATTTATGTGACCCGCATACACCTATGTACACCTACAAAAACAAGTTTTACCTATGTACGATTGTTTTCCTGAAATTTGTCCTTCAATTTTCATTTGTTGGTTATGGATATGCTATGGATATGATATCTTGTACTTGGTTTCCTCTCATAGAACCTTCTATGATACCATGTTTATTTTCCCTTTGACTCAACCCTTTTTTATGTTGAAATCTCCTACCCAACACCCGGTAGTTAATTCCAAATAAATCACTTATTGAATTAAAGCACAACTAAGTAATCAACTAAATGTGCAGAAAAATCATAAACAAGGAAACCAAATCAAGCACACATAAAAACCAATATTTTTGGGCCTGGAAAAAAACCCAGAGGGAAAACCAATGCTAAGAATGATTTTATTATTCTAAAATCAGGGTTCCCGTAACATGGATAATGGCCCACTGAGAGAAATACAACTGTAAAAAAACCTGGAAAATCTTGACCTATTGTACGAACCATAGATGCATTCTTTTTGAGCTGCTAGTGTCCTTTAACAAACCTGCATATGTACACAAATGTATCCACTAAAACCCGTGCACATGCATGGAGACTCTATATGAAAAGATCGGTATAACACAACACTCTCTTGTGGCTTCCTTTTACTAAAACCCACCCGCCTTTCCTTTGTTCTATGTTCTCATTGACCTGATATCTAGATGGAAGTCCTTCTCCACCTATCCAAGATCTTGAATCTAAGTCCCTCATGATCCAATGCTCTATGTTGATTCCGTCAACACATGTCAAGTTTCAAGTGTATTTCTCCTTCACCCTAGCGTTGATTTTATAATCATGAGTTATATCTCCAAAGTGATTTCATGTTGATATTACTTCTCACTTCACTTGATATTGAGAAGCATGCTAATTACTTTTAGCACTTTCCTTAAATAACTCAATTAATTAAGTAAATAATTAATAAAATCAATTTACTTTAATAATTACTTTAATTAAAGTAAGTTCAATAGTAGAAGGCTTTGGATGATTTCCACACATGTAGACACATAGACCTATGTGAAAATACATGTTCGATGCTACCACTAGCATCAACAAATGTTTCCACTGCACCTTGACATTCACGATGGCTCGGTTATAGAGAAGTGTCTCCCTCCTATTTAGGATGCATTGAGGCTTGGGATGGAAGTCTCCTCCTGGATCCTCTTGGATCACAATCCAATCAATGACATGATTATTATCATGAAAATATTTCTTTAACAAATATATGTGGAATAGATCACGAACTTTGACAGTGGGAGGTAGAGCAAGTTGGTATGCCACCAATCCCACCCTTTCTATAATCTTGAAAGGTCCACAGTAACGAGGTGCCATGTTAGCACAAGTACTCATCCTCATGGAGCTTCTCTTTGGATTAACTACAACATACACATGATCTCCTTTCCTATCTTGTGCCACCTTGACATTCTGCGTAATTATGGCTACTTCTTGTTCCATTTCTTTCAAAATATCAGGCCCAAGGGTAATCATGTCCACCGAATTATCCCAGCTAATTGGAATTCTACATTTTCTTCCATATAGAGCCTCAAAAGGGATAATCTTCAATGACTCTTGATAGCCATTATTGTAAGAAAATTATACCAAAGGTAAATACTCCCCCCATTTCTTGGGCTTGTGCATAACATACATTCTCGGCATATCTTCGAGCACTTTGTTTACCCTTTCAATTTTTCCATCTATTTGAGGATGGTAAGTGTTGTTGAAATCCATTTTCGTTCCAAATCCTATAAAAGAACATTTCCAGAATTTGATGTAAATTTTGCATCCCGATCTAAAATAATTTCCTTGAGCATACCATGCAATCTAAAAATTTATTTTATAAAAACATCAACAACATCTATTTCTTTATAAGTGGATTTTATGGGGATAAAGTGAGTTTCCTTACTCAAATTGTCCACCACCACCATGATTGTATTGTGTTTTTTTTTGGTTTTTTGTGGCAATCCTATGATGAATTCCATGGAAATAATCTCCCATTTCCATTCTGGAATGTGTACTAGTTGCAACAAACATACAGGGTTTTTGTGCTCAACGTTTACTTGTTACCACTCTAGGCACCCAATGATGTATTATGCAATGTTTCTCTTCATTCCCAGCTAAAAGTACAACTTTATTATTGTTGTTATCATACTTTGATAACCTGGATGACCCACATGGGGTCTCCTATGAAACTCACCCATGATAAGAGTTTTCAATCCAATCAAATTGGGTATGTACAATATGATTTTGCACATCAACAACCCACCCTCAGTGAGTCGATATCCTTCATATTATTTCCCTCTAATTTATTATTGTAAGCTCTCCTTTATTGAGTTGAATCATTCATATCCATGTAGGGAATATTTAATTCTTTGCTTTATATCATATTCACAAGTTATTGCAGCTACTAAGTGAACTATCTCCATTCTTCTACTGAGTGCATCTGCCACTCGATTTTATTTTCCTTTGATTTGTTTGATTTCAAAATAAAACTCACTAATTAGAGCCATCCATCTATATTTTTTGGCATTTAAATGTGGCTGATCAAATATGTACCTCATCCCAGTTTGGTTTTTCATTAATACAAACCTTTTCCAAATAAAATAATGTATCCACATATCCAAGGAATGCATGATGGCTACTAGTTCTAAGTCATGAGTAACATAATTTTGACCGTTATTATTCAAATTTATTGATGCATAGAAAACCACATTTCCTTCTTTCATGAGGACTCTTTCAATTCCTTCCCTACAAGCATCTATATAAGCCAAGAAATCCTTCTCACATTTTTCAATCTTCATGATAGGGGCATTGGTCAAAATATATTTCAGCTCTTGGAAGCTTGTTTCACAATTTTTTGACCACACAAACTTCACCCCTTTTCTTTGTAGGGAATTTATTGGGTGGACAACTTTGGAAAACATCTTAGTGAACCTTTTATAATATACATCTAGCCCCATAAATGACCTCACCTCATTCACATTTATATGGGCTAGCCAATCCATGATGGATTTAATCTTCTTTGGGTCCACCACCACTCCATCTTTCGAAATTATATGACCCAAATATTGGATCTATTTTTCGAATAAATCACACTTGATGTACTTAGAAAACAATGGGTGTTCTCTCAACACTTGCAACACCAACTTGAGGTGTTCCTCATGGTTATCCTAAGTCTTTGAATATAATAGGATGTCATCAATGAATACCAAGACAAACCTATCAAAATATTTGTTGAGAATATTGTTCATCAAACACATGAAGGTGGTTGATGCATTTGTGAGTCCAAAAGGCACCACCACAAACTCATAGTGCCATATCTTTTCCCGAATGTAGTCTTATGAATATATCCATTCTTAATTATGAGTTGACAGTATCTAGATTGTTGGTTGTGGAGCCTGATTATCTTCCTGATTCAGAGGTCCTTGTTTTCAGCCGTGTTTATACCCCATGAAGTATT
>SNQJ01S0195919.1:0-17464 GCA_010110895.2 Picea sitchensis
CCCTAAAATAAGGAAAGTGGGCCAAGTGACCTAGAAGATGTTTTTAAGGAAGCTACTTGGAGAGTATAAATAAGAGGCAAGGCTCTCTCATTTTAATCACACTTGAGCATATTGAATATCTATAGGTGTCTGAGGTAACCAAGTATATCTAGGCCAAATTTCTTAGGGAAGGTGAAGAAAAGAAGGCCGAAATGCAAGGAAGGATAAATTCTTTTGATGGTGCTTTCTAAGGTATGTTATTTACAGGTCACCTCACCATTTTCGATATAACTTTTTTTCTATAATGATTCAGACCGTGAAATTTCTATGCCATTGAGAAAACATACCCAAGTATATGTGGTAAACAATTCAAGTTATGGGTCATTGTATTTTGGGAGTTACGGTCTGTGGAAAATAGGGTTTGTGGCTATTCCTGAAACTAGTCAAAAACAGGTGTTTCGGGTAACAACATCATAAATTCTTCATAACAGATCCAAATTCAGTGAGACCAAATGTGTTGGTTAGTTTACCATATATAGTATTCTATGTAACATTTTCATATCAATCCAACGAATATTTCATGTGGGGCATTCTCTACAAGGTCACTCTCTAAAATAAGCCAGAATTCAGCAAGATATGCCATTTTTACTATAACTCCTTTTCTGAGAGGTTCCAAGTAGTGACACCTGGAGTAATTGCATAAAACACACAAAAGAACATTTGTATCAGTTTCATATATTTATACATTACAGGTTCAAAGTTGTGATTACTTCAAGTTAGGGTTGTTGACTAATCCAAAACTAGGCATGTGAGACTAAAGAAAAGTTTGATGAAAATGCTAGTCCCTTGTTGTTAAAGTTAAGGAAGGTTTGCATGAATGTGATCATATACACCAGGTCTATTACAGAGCTACAAATAAGATTTGGATGATGAAATTGATGAGGGATTTTGGTTGAGAGTACATGTTGAGTACATGGTTTGGGAACAGTAGTTGATGGGTTGGCACATGCATGAGTTGTATAGTTGATGATGTTGGGTACATATTGATTTATTCAGTTGATGCGTGATTGGAACATACTTGGTACATGGTTGGATGCACGTGTTTATGGTACAGGGTTGATGATTACAGGTGGTGCATGGTTGTTACTTATTTATAGCACAGGTTGGCACTTGGGGTTTGGGGCTGGGTTGATGCATGGTTGATGCATGGTACAGTTTGTTTGGTATAGGTTGGTACAATTTTACGGTGGCATATCTCACAGTGATAGTGTGTGTGGTTCCATCATTCTACTTTCCTTTGGGGTGGCTTAGAGACAGGGGCAAGGGACAGAGTGGTTGTTGTAGCCACCTTCGGTTGTAGCCGGAGAACATAGGGTTGTGGCCTCCTTCTGGTTGGCCAATTGGGGTTGCAGGGGATTTGGAGCTTCGCTCAGGTTGTATGCTGAGAAACTAGAGTTTAGGTCTACAGTTGCAGCTGGAAAACAAAGGAAGTTGGTGCCTTCCAATGAATGTAATTCTTCAAGACATATAAGAAAAAAGCATTTCGTGGTTTCTCCCCGATTTGGAGTTTCCACGTAAAACACTGGTGTACTGTGTATGTGTGTGATTGTTTATTTATTACTGCTCATTATTGGATAATTCATTGATATAACATTTGAAAAAAAGGGATTATAATTATGTATAGATTCACCCCCTATCAGTAATCCAACACCTAGTTAGGTCCCATATGCAAAACAGAGTGAGATCCTTGATCTCAGCTCCGCCAGGCGCTCCTATTTCGACCATCATATTAGTCCAAAAAGTGGTCCCAAACCTGACCAAGGTTTCCTCAAACTTGGTCGAGGTCAGCGGCCCCCAACACTCACCTGTGAGAGTCGTCCCGAGTCCGCTCAAGTCTAAAATGTTTCTTTGAAGGCCTCAAGCTTCACTAAAACTGCCTCGACTTGTTGCTTGGCCTGAGCCTCCTGCTCAATGATCTCTTAGATTGTTTGTGGCATAACAAGCCCTTCTAGGTGTTGTTCCACTGTCACGACCACTTGGTCTAGTTGTGAGCCTTGTCCTTCAATTTCTTCCAACACCTTGGATACATCACTCCTACATAGGTTGAATCTTTTGTGTGACTTCCATTAATCTTCCCTTGATGGTAGTAATATGTTTCTAGACTGAGTGTTGATCTTGAGATATCTTCATTCTTTCAACTGCCATGGTAGCTTCATCTGTGCCTGCATGGAGAATGCATGTTGTTGCACCTCATGTAACTACGCTTCCAGCTTCCTTAGATCTGGATCTTCTGTGGGGTGTTCGTAGAAGTCTATATGCCTTCTATAAGCTCAATTTGTTTTCATTCTGAGGCAGGGGACCTTATCCTTAATATTGTGTTCTTGGCGTATTCTTCCCTTTGATTGTGCACTTTGCTTGTGGGGTGCTCTAAATTTGTTACTTGGACCTCCATATCTGTTATCCTTTCTTGAAGCTGTTGGATGGCCTTAGCGAGCTTCGTCACTTGAATTTCAACCGATTCGTGTTCCTTTTGTGCCAAGCCCGACACAGAGTTATATGATTTTCTCACAGCTTCCTTAACTGTGGTCCGTTCTACGTGAAATTGTTCCTTTTCTCTTTTTAGCTGGACTTTTTCCTCCTAGACTATCGCCTGAAACTCTTCATTTTCATTTTCATAGGCGGTTACACAGTACCGTGCTACGAGTAATTTCTCTAGGGCTTCATCCTTCTCTTGTCTCAAGGATTTTAGCAGCCTTCTCCTTTCTTCCTGGATTTTCTGAAGTCAGGCCTCTGTCGCATCTACAAGTCTTCTCAATTGGGTTAGTTCATGCAATTGTATTCTGAGAGGGTGCAGTAGGTACCAATACCCGGACTGAACAGATATATTGTTGTACTTCTTTAATTCCTTTTTATCCTGCCATGTCATAAGCTCTTCCTGCTTCACGCCATGTCTGCAGGATGTCCTCTGAAGCATCGTCCGTGGCTTCGTGGACTAGACTGATATCATCCTTTGTGAGTGTGGCCTCCAACTGGGGCCTACTAGCATGCATATGTCTTCTTTCTTTCTAGGGTTTCTTTGGAGAAACCTTTTTCTTCTATGGTGTTATTGTTTCAGTAGGGGTATCTTGGGGTGGTGTAGCTTCACCTTCTCCTTTCTTTTCTCATCATACCCTCCTCCTTGTCCATATTCTTGGTCTCCTCCTCCTAGCGAGCCAGATCCACTTTCTTCAGAGGTGTTTTCCTCCTCATTGGTCTCTATATCGTGGATTTCCTCCTTTTGTTATTCTTCTTCTTTGTCCCACTGGACTGTTCAACATGCTCAGCCCGGGTGACCAAGGGGGCTTCCTATGAGTGACAGTGTTGGATAGTTCTTCATCAGCAACAGGTACAAGGAACTCCTCCAACCACTCCTTTGTGATATGATCCATGTCATCATATGTTAGCTTGTAATGTATTGTAACTCTTCCTTGTTCTCATCTCTACACGCAGTGATATAGATAAAATGTCGATCTGCACAGAACCTAGCTAGTGGTTTGTACTAGTGAAGGGTGTGCGGTCTCATGCACAGAAATGATTCAATGGAAACCTTCAGTTACTGATAATATGCATGGAACACAACGTTCGAATTTCATTGCTTCGACTTATGTCGTTGGTGTACCACAAGGTAAAAAACCTAGCGACCAACGACTCCAATGGTTCGATCTACGGAAGGTGGCCCCTTCAGGCATTTTCCAAGCGAAAAAAAATGATCAAAATGATCATCCAGCTAAAGTGGAATTCTTATCCCAGATCCTGAGCTTTGCAACAGTCTTTCTCGATTTCATTGGCGAGGTAACTCACCCAGTTCATTTGTAGTCCCTCTTTGCACTTCCCTGCGAGGTTGACGATGAAGCCAGTGACCTGTGTGGGGCAATTCTTTCTTAAGAGCTTGCCAGCTATGAGTTTTCAAGTGAGGTGCATTGTGCCATCCTGTATAGAGCTACCTTGTAGCCTCTCGCGCTTTCCTTTGACTTCTCTATAATATTCCTTAATGCATTGTGCCAGGGAACGGTCTGAGGCCTTCCTTGGATAAAACTGTTGAGGTTCAAGTCCCTACATGATCAATCTTGTAATCAAATTGGATCAACTTTGAATCCACGGTAATCCATCAATAGAGCCACAGGTATCCTGCATGGTAGCACAAAAGGAGGATTTTAATGTAAGTGTTAACCTCCTGGTGGCAGCAAAATGTGGAATTTGCATTATGTTCATCATAGTGGACTACACGAGCTCCTTAATCCATGGTCGGGAGACCAAGGATTCTTCCCAATTGTCTTCATCAAGTGTCTATGGGGTGCGATCATAGCATAGTTCTTCCTGTCTCTAAGATTGAATCCATTGTTCTTCAACAGTGGGATCTATCTGGCAGCTCCCGACTCTGTGTATTCCTTCAGAATGTACGCGGTGATCAAAGTGTACTCATAGTCTCATGGATATTGTCATAGTTAACCATGCCAACCAATGGTGGAATGTACTCCAATAATATCGATGGGATTTGCTTCTCATTAGTAGAGATCTTCGTGATGCTTACTTCATTGCTTAGTCGCGGAGTTGGCATGACCAGAATGTTGTCCATTCGAAGGGGAAGCTTACACAGTCCCCTGGTTGACGATGCCTGTACTCCTTTAGATAATGGTTTCTTAGCCATCAACTTCTTGAATATCTACTCAACAGAATTCTCTAATTCAGTAGGTTTGCCCAAAATTCTCAATTTTAACAGAGAGGTCAGGGTAGGTGAATGGATAGAGTGGCATAGATAAATAGACAATGACATCTAGTTTATGAAAACACAACTCAACTTACACAATCAGTTCTTTGTTAGCTCAATTAATCATATAGGTTGAAAAAAGTGGTCCCTGCGTAGTGTCCGATGAGTTAAGTAAGCGAGCGTCATAACAGATTCTTCAAATGGGCAGAATTCTTCCATCAATGTGAATTTGTCCATTATAGCGTGGTCTCAATGTCAAAAATGATCATAAATGTGTTTTCTAGACGTTCTGGAGTATTTCTAACGGTTGGGGTGCTTCCAACGGTCATATAACTTCGCCAGGGAAAATTCCCATTCTGCGTGGTCCTATTGTTTCCAACAGGGTTCAAGTCCTGCGAACCTTCCTCCTATGAAGTCTTCCATCTATTCTCTGTGGCTTCTTGCCTTTTCCATCTTAGCTTTCTTCTTATTGAGCTTCCTTGCTAGTCCGGATTATTTTCGGCTGCAAGTAAGGAGCGGAGATAAAATAAAGAAATGCACAGAGATATTGCAGATATTCAATAATATAGCAGAAATGTATCAGAGATGCAACCATAAACACAGATATACAGTAATACACGATTTCTATTAATCAGAGAAGTGTACAAAGACTGTAAAATACAGAGTGAAGACTCGCTAGAATGAGTGTAGCTTATCTCTGAGAAGAGATGTGACATTACTCCGCATTCACAAAGACTGATGAGGCTCTGAAGGCCTTTTACACAATAAACGGAATGCCAAAGTCCTAAACGTCAAAAACCTAACCCTAGGAGATGAAGCACCAAAGTCATGTGG
Source organism: Picea sitchensis (assembly GCA_010110895.2). Classification (NCBI taxonomy): domain Eukaryota; kingdom Viridiplantae; phylum Streptophyta; class Pinopsida; order Pinales; family Pinaceae; genus Picea; species Picea sitchensis. The sequence goes on from SNQJ01S0195919.1 coordinate 5,561, forward strand.
GCCCTGTTTGGGTAAGTTGGAACATCAACTGGGGTCATTCTGCATACGATCTCTGTTTTGGGTGTATGATAGCTCGTTGGAAAGATATATCCAAGAACTACAACTTGAGAAAAAATAGCATTGTAGATGATATTTTGTGACAACAACATACCAAAAAAAAAACATCGTTTAGGCCCTCAAAAGTAGCCTCGGAAGTTCAAGGACCGAAAAACTGCTAAAAATAGTAAATTACCAAATTGTCAGAAACATGTTTGGGCCCAGTTGGAGAAAGGTGGGTGGCCACTGATATCCACATGGGTCCAATCCTCCCTCCTTAGGAAGCAATGGTCTCCATTGTGTTGAGTTCCCAGGGGAGAGGGAAGCTTGATTGCTGAATCTGAATCTTGGTGGGTTGCTTGCCTTGTTGGAATCGTTGCGCAGCTTGGTTTGTTGAAGGTCGTCGTCCACCTTGAACCTGTGGCTGGAAAAGGTTGGACCCAACTTTTAATCCCAGTCTGGATATTTTTAGATGACTGTGTGTAGAATGAATCTTTGTTCTTAGCTGCAACCTTGTCGACCACTTCTGGTGGATAGAAGGTGCTTGGAGTCAGGCTGTAGTGCTGCAGTATCCTTTTGTTACCTTGAACAGGTGTGGAGAAGATGAATTTTTGTAGTATGAGAGATTACATACAACAGCCCTGTTTAGGTGGGGCAGTGGTTGGAACTACCCCTGGTATCCTGTAGGGATGACCCCTAGGTATGTGACACTACAGGGTCGAGACTCATAGATAGCATGGCGTTTCCCTGTAAGCTGTGAGAGAACATCACAGACATCCAGTGGGGCAACATACATAATACCTCATCCTTGAAGGGATGGATGTCGATATGACAATCGACACTGCTGGCTGACAGTCCTGTCCTTGGTGAAGCCACCCCGATGTTGTATGGATGCGGGATTGTGGTGACGTAAACAATCCCACTTGTTTAATGACCTCTGCTGAGATGAGGTTCTTCTGGCTTCCGCTGCATTTTATTGTTGATGCAGCGGGGTCCCCTTCACTACATCTGTGAATGAAAAGGCGCTCCCGCTCTTTGGATCTATTGGTTCTTCTGGTTGAATTGTTGCGGTCGCGACAATAGCAGTGGGGTCTGCGTCGATGATCTAATACTTCCATTATTTTCAGAATCAGATTCTGAATCCGGGTTTTCAGCTCTTTGTATTTGATCTCGGCCACCAATGATTGTTTTAGGCAGGCATTCCATCCGGTGTTTGTGCCAGAGACTTTGTTAAAATCACTACATTTTCCGAGTTTCTTTCTTTGTCTTCCCGTGACCTTCTTTTCCTGTGTCTTGGACTGGTTCGGGAGACTGTTTGTTAGGGATGTCTTTTCATGCCTTGGTTGTTGTAGATTTGTAGACCCAAACTTTCCATTTGTTCTGGTGCTTTCTATTAATCAGAGAAGTGTACAGAGACTGTAAATAGAGTGAAGACTCGCTAGAATGGTGGCAACTTATCTCTGAGAAGGGGTGTGACAGCTACTCATTCCTGAAGATCACTTACAATGAGGCTCTGAAGGCCCTTTTACAATAAATGGGAATGCTTGTATTTGATCTCGGCCACCAATGATTGTTTTGAGCGACATTCATCGGTGTTGTGCCAGGGGCTTTTGTGGAAATCGCACCATTTTCCGGTTTCTTTCTTTGTCTTCCCGTGACCCTTCTTTTCCTGTGTCTTGGACTGGTTTTCGGGAGACTGTTTGTTAGGGATGTCTTTTTCATGCCTTGGTTGTTGTAGATTTGTAGACCCAAACTCCCATTTGTTCTGGTGCTTTCTATTAATCAGAGAAGTGTACAGAGACTGTAAAAATACAGAGTGAAAGACTCGCTAGAATGGTGGCAGCTTATCTCTGAGAAGAGATGTGACAGCTACTCGCATTCACAAGAAGATCCTTACAATGAGGCTCTGAAGGCCCTTTTACAATAAACGGGAATGCCAAAAGTCCTAAACATCCAAAAACCTAACCCTAGGAGATGAAGCGCCAAAAGTCATGTGGGCCCTGTTTGGGTAAGTTGGTGCATCGACTTCCCGAGGTCGTAACGTTTGCATACGATCTTCGTTTTAGGCGTATGATAGCTCGTTGGAAAGATATATCCAAGAAATACAATGCTTGAGACAAAATAGCATCGTAGATGAAATCTTTCAAGGGCAACATACCCAAAAAAAACATCGTTTAGGGCCTCAAAATGGCCCCGGAAGTTCAGGACCCGAAAAAAACTGCTAAAAATAGTAAATTACCAAAATTGTCAGAAACACGTTTTGGGCCAGTTGGAGAAGGTGGGTGGCCACTGATATCCACCTGGATCACTTGCCTTCTTTCATGTGATATGAGTCTCTCTAATTGTTTCTAGAATCTTATTTCCATTTTTATTCTTATCTTCTCCTAGCATGGTGACTTTTCACTGCTGATGTGCCTTCAAATGATCTAAAGTGAATATCTCTTCTCTAAATACTTCCTGTGTGGGTATTCTTCTTTATTTCATAGATGGGTTCTTCAAGACTTCTTGATTTCTTTCAACTTCGACAACTAATTCTCTTTCCCTCTGTTGTTCGACTTATCTTCTCGTTCTTCTATTAGTCAATCTATTTTTCTAGCTATGAAATCCCTTAATTCTTTCTTTTTATTTTATGTAGCTTCTTCTTCTTCTTTCCTTCTGATGTGATCCTTCTCAATCCAAGGTTTACCTAACAAAAGTAGGAAAGGGGCGTTGTTCTCAACAAACTTAATGAATTCAAATTCCTCTTCAGTCGATGTTCCATGAACAATAATAGGTATATTAGTAACTCTTCCACATAGGTTTTTCATCTTTCCTTTAAACAAGCCTATTCTTCCCAATGAAGGTACCACAGTAGGCTTTCCCAAAATTTCCCAAGTTTTTTTTGTCATAATATTTACTTGTGTTTCTTCATCCAAGACACAATCTATGTCGAAGTCTTCTATTCTTGCACTTATGTATTGTTTTACTTTCAGGATCTCTGGTAAACTGACATCTTTGTGAGCATCCATCATTTCTTTCAATTTTACTAATGTAGTATGAACTTTCCCTGATTCTTTCTCTTTATTATTCTCTAACATACCCTTAGTCTTTTGATATTTTTCTTGTCTCATGTTCATTCTTTCAACTTTAGCAATCATCTTTGGACAATCCTCAACCTCATGACCAACAATCTTACAACAAAGACAAATAGGACCTGTACCAGGGCATTCCTTACCAATATGTCTCGATCTTCTACAGTTATAACATAGTGTCAATCCTCTCTTTCTCTTGTATGTTCCCCAACCTCTCTTGTACTGCGCACTAGGATCACAGTGTTGGACCTGCAATCTACAAAAATTCTTTCTAGGTTCCTGCATCCAATTATTAGTCCAAAAATTCTTTCTATGCATAGGAATAACATATATTTTTTCATTTATATTATCTTTACTTAGATCAACTCTTTCTTCCATCTGTGCTCTAGCTTTCAGACTAGGAAAGAATCTATTAAACATACTTAAATTCATGCTTTCGAAACAAAAAATTACACTTATCTTACTCTTATCAAAGCATAAAGCTTACCTCTTTTCAGATCTTACCTCTTTTCTTCAGATCAGATTTATTTCTTAGCACAAAGATTCGCAAGTCAAGTAGAGTACTGCACACTTTAGCATCAGATCTATGCATAGATATTCTCTTTTCTTTACTTCAGTTCCCAGCAATCACAGTTTTAGGCCCTGACAATAGAACCATTTTTTGGCACAGCGGCATACCCAGGGTTCATTTCTTCAACAATGCACCAACAAAACCCTAACTATTGGCACTTTAGGCAACACCTACAAGGCAGGTGAAGTCTCACCCGAGGTAGAAGCAGGGGGGTTTACAAGACACAGGTGTATGTAACCAAGATGGGACACAGATCTGTGATAACAATACTTCTCAGAGTACTCTATTAAGACTTAGGAATAACATGCATTAGCTCATTAGCTTAATCAACATCGCAAAACATACCCAAGGATAGAACAACGCAATAACAAATGACAATATACCCATAGCACTTAGCATCAAAAATTATATCTAACATCCATTCATCCTTAACACAAGTAAATCACTAAGCAACATCAGATATATCTATCATACATGTTAACAAAGGCACTAAGCAGGTTCATAACATAAACAACAAAGCACAAAGAAAACCAAAGACACAACATATATGTGGTTCACCCCAGTGTGGGGATATTCCCATAAACTGCTTCATCTCCTTTATTATTCTTCAATCTCTTACATTCATCTCCTCATGTGAACTAATCTACAGAGCCAAGCTTCGCATCGAACAGGAGATCTGTGCACTAAGCACTAGATCCTCCTTCCCAAAACTAGGTCATGGCACAATGCCAACTTCTCTATCGATAACAGAGACTTACATACACATTTTATTGCATAAATCAACTCAGAACTACTTTCACTTAGCTACCAAGACTTCACTTCTTGCCTCTATCTCTTTCTACCATACATTCTTATCTATTTATAATTTGACAATTACTCACAAAAAGGCCTAAACATGGGTAAACCCATCGGTCGACATCCCATAACCCATTACAAAACCCTAATGACCCCCATGTTGGGTCCACATAGCCCGCAAAACAAGTGACATCCGCAATCTCAGCTCTGCCTGGTCACTCCATCTTCGACCAACTTGTCGTAGTCCAAAAGTGGTCCAAACCTGACCAAGGTTTCCTCAAAACTTGGTCGAGTGTATAATATCATAGTTAAAGAAAAGAAACATACATGTGATAAGAAGTTAGTGCAAGAAAAGTAATGTATGATACTCTATTATCAATCACAAGTTAAAAAAATCAATTATAGACACCAATTTGAATACAAGAATTGTTACAACATCATAAGATAACTTTAAATACAGGTACAACAACTCTTACTCAACAAAGCGGTAAATTTCGAATCCAAAGACGAAGATAATCCTCCTTGGTCTAAACACATTCATGCCTTAGATGATATAAGTGTCTTTGGTTCTAAATATAACTTCTTAATTAACACAGATTTCCATAGACGTAGTTCTATTACAAAATTTTTGAAAAGTCTTTCTCTCCAAAACCATCGACCCTAAAAATGAGTTCCATCTTCCTATTTATAAAGAATCACTAAGCTAAAAATCACTAATAAAAGTCGTGTTAAGTGAAACAAAATGACACGTGGAATATTTTATCTCTTTGTTCTCCTAAGATCATCTGATCCTTTCACTGGAGTGGATTATTTCTATCATATTCCGACCACTGGAAGAAGAGGTCTTCTCATGTGTTTGCATATGGGAACCTATGTTGATCCATTGGGGTGGCGAGGACTTCCTTTATCTCTACTTTTTGCTCCTTGTACTTGATCAATTTGACACTTAAGCGTTGTAAGACTTCCAGAGATTTGATCGGGGGTTCCATGAACTTCCTCACTAGACCTAGGATCATGCTTGAAGTCTGTGAAATATTTGTTTCCCATGCCAGAATTTTCTCTTCACGTTGTTTAACAATATCTTGTAAGTCGGTGAAATATTCCAATGGACCAAACTCTTGCAAATTAATGCCCTTCATTTCCTGGTTAATTTTCTCCCAACTTTTCTCACATGCTTCCCACCTTTATTTCATTTTTCACTGAGGCTCATGGACCATGGAAATCCAGTGTTAGGCTACTTTTCAGATTCGAGCGATGCTACTGTCAATCAGTAATCGGATACCATGCTCCTCTAAATCATGACCCTTATGTATTTCACTAATGTAGTTGATTCGTTCTAAGGCCTGATTTTCCTTTTCGAACCACCCCTGCATATATTTTCAATTCTTCGTCGCCATTAAAGTATCTTCTTGAAGATCATATATTCGAGTGGTGAAGAGGTCTCTTTCTCTTTTGAATTTCCCATACATTTCTTGGAACTTGCTCTTTAAGAGTACCACCGCCTGTGTTGATTCCTGGTAGTACTCAGCCTGATAATGAAGATGGTCCAATTATTTTCTCATGGTAGCTTCCTATTCTTCATCCTTCTTTTCTTTTTCAAGTGTGGCATCCGTTATGGCCATTCCATATCCAATGAGTTTGGTCATCTTAGCATGCTCTGTGTCAAATAGTGTTTCTTCCATGGTTATGAAAAGAGTGTTATCCAAGGTGAGTTTTCTTTTCTTGACCATCATTTTCATCACACATTTTCTCTTTCTGTCATAAGAAATGTCTTGCACATCGGTAATTTCATCTACAAGCTCTGGAATCTACTGATCTCCCCAGGAAAACATATTTCCCAGGCTCCCTGGTGTGTAGAGATGCTCCATGGTTTCTTCTCGTGTTGGTTCTTGTTTTGTTTCATGGTTGGGACCACTTGACTCCTTGGAAGGGGAGTTTATTGGATTCTCTATAGGCTAGTCATCCTTCCTAGTTTCAATGATCAACTACGTTTTCACTCCAAATGAGGGAGTAGGCGGAAGCTCAGTACCGATTGAAGTTTCATATGGTGGGGTGCCAATTTTTGGTAGCTTCATTGTTCCTCCTTGTTCACCCATGTCCATGTCATCTTTGGAGCTGGCACCATGTTGTTGAGTCTCTCTTGTCAGCTGTGTTTTTAGTGAACTAAGAAATTTAGCATCAATAGTGATTCTGACATCCTAGCCGCCCTCCCGAGGTTCCGACACAATTTCATCGGGAGCCAGAGAAGATAATTCACCTGAGATTTCCTCCTGGGTGATTACAACCAGAGATATGTGTGAAACCTCTGAGCCTTCATTATCATCATATATAGTGATTAGGTCCAAAAGAACAGTTTGCACCCATGTCCCGCTTGATACTCATGTTGGCCTTTGTTGCACTGTAGTTGTTATAGGGGATCTCACCTGGACAGTTTCTTATCGATCGGAAATTTATGTTGGTGGATCGACACTTGCTTCATTTGTCTCTACCTCCTGGTATTTGGTGTTGATCAAGGTAATCCTCAATGGTTCAATCAAAGGGTTAAGTGGGGGATCTTCTTCTGCCCTTTGTATGGCTCTTTGGGCTTCTTCCAGTAACAACATCCCCCTCCTTCATGCCTTTGTTGATTCTATTGTTCTGATTTCGTCTCTTACCCTAAGAGATTCTTGAGGTGTCTTCTCTATAGTCTCAACATGCTCGTCCAGGGACATCACTTTGAACTTAGTCATATTCGAGTTGGCCCTTCTTTGTAGTACTTCCTCCCAGTCCTGGGCTCCTTCAGTGAATATTTCGTCTTCAAAATTGTCATCATCATACGACTAATAGGAGGATACATGTGTCATGTGTTGGGGAACTAATCCCTTGGGATAGTTCTTGTGAAAGTGACATGTATGAAATCGATACTCGAGTTGATTCAACCCCTCTTATTTCTCATGCGCAGTGTCTCTGACCATGTAAAATCCTATGTGGAAACCATAGGGAATGAAAGCTCTCTTCTTGTATTTAACCAGGGAGGAATTGTAGCCTTGCAATATGGTCTGGTAGAAAATATTCCCCAAAATGAGGCGATCTAGGAAATGAAAAAGGAGAAGGTGGGGTGCATCGGTATCTCTGAACACTCTAATATAAGTGCTAGTTTATTCGAAGTACAAGTGGAAAACTTTTGCTATTATCTTATTTTTCGCCACCAAAAGTCGAGGGCACTCTTTTCTAAAGCTGAAGAAGTAAACCCTGGCTAGGAACTCATCACCTATTAAATCATATGATCTCTTGTATCTATTTTCCCATAATATGTTGAAATAGACATGTACAGACAATTCGGAAATATGCCAGCTCAAATTCATACCTGCAAAAATGTTCCTTGCGCAAATTACATCTAGCAAGTAGGATTCCATGTAAAAGGTAGGAATTTCTCCTTCCTTTGGTGTCTGAGCCTATGAAATTTTAATATAGATATGCTTGGAGATAATGGCTGCCCAATTGAATCTGCTCCCTGAAATTGCCACGGTGTATGCTAACGGCATTCATGCCTCTGAAAATTTGGAGCAATCCTTTTCTCCATATAATAGATAGATTAACACCATCATATGCATGTATGGATCTCAGATATTTACTATGTTGTACCAGCCAATGATCCTATTTGTGAATTTATTGTCTTCTTTCCACCACGAGGCTAGCAATCGAATGGTATCACGAATCTCATAGAAATTGACCATGAAGTCTTTGTTTATTCTTTCCTCCAGGTCTCTAAGTTTGTAATACTTTTGCACCTCTGTCAGAAGGAAAACACCAACACATTCACCTTGTTCATTGTTGATGGTGCACTTTACCATGTTGGAATGGTCAATTATCTATCCCAAGGTCTCGATGTAGGGAAAAAATGGGGTCCAACTAGCCACCCTATGCATAATTGACCTCTGAATGTTTGGAAATACCTCATCATCCAATATTCAGACATCTAGATTGCTATGAGGTGTGAACTCAAGGTGTTCCTCCTGACTAATTTTGTTGTACAGGTCGCCCCAATGCAGGAGCACCACTTTCGACCCTATGGTCTTTTCTATGCCACTGAACGTTGTAGGTTGGATAAACTACTTCTTGGTGGACGTACGGATAATCGATTCCATCTTTGAGGCAAAATCCAACTCCCTTGCAACACTCGACATAGATCCTTCCCCAAACTCTGGTCTCTTTAGTTTGGGCATCTTTGTTAAACTCTTGGTTGTTGGATTTCTTGGAGGCATTTTTTGAAAACAAACAGAGTGAGATACCAACCTCTAAAAGTATTATGGATGAAATTGAAAATGTATAAATGATGAATACAACTCATACCTCTTCCTTGCACAAGATTAACCTGGTTTAGAGTTAAATATTGGTTGTAAGATCTTCTACGTGCTCTCTCGCTCCTTCGACTGCTCCAGGGAATAAAAGATTTGTGCAAAAAATGGCATGTTTGAATATGTCTATGTAATTTAAATGGAGAGCATACTTACCTTGTCACATCAGTTCTTAAATCCAAGGTTGTAAATGTTCCCTACACAATCCATCACTAAATCCGAACCATGTCCAGGATTAAATGCAATGCAAATTGGCAACGCGGGAATGAGTTACTTCGTAGTTCATCAACGGATTAAAACTTGTACATTTTAGTCGGTGTGTGGGATAGTAACATGGCATGAGAGAAACATTAATTGGCGTCTTAAATGAAAAAAAAAAATTCCAATCTTATCCCTGCCGAAAGTATCCCATAAAACTATCGACCCTTCTCATATTTTCAACACTGGTATGATCGGTGTCGGGGGTAAAAGTAAATTTCTTAAATTGGAAACAAAGCATAGAGTGGCCAAGGTCATCGATGTATAATGTGGAAGGTTCAATGAAAACCCTCGTCGTATGATGTCCTATGAGTCCGTCAATAGCAAATGCGTGGGTCGGTGTCGGTGCTTTTCTTTAACATTTTATTTTTCGTTGATAACTTTAGCCGAAAGATCTGATTTCGATCCAAAACTTCATACAATGATGACATGGAAATTTTGACTTGGAGATATGGACACGACATGGGGAACATCAAGAGATGACGTAGGGAAAACAGGTCATCTCGTACAAACTGCTTACACAGAAAAGACATGTGGCAGTTGATTTTGACCTTTTTGTGAGAAACATTCCTTTGGCATTAGTGATTTCATTTAGACATAAGTCTAGTTTCCGCACCATGTTCTACCGACGTTGACACCATAACGAGGATCGTCGATCGGCGAAGCGTTAAAGTGAAAATTTTCGCATTTTCATCTCTTGAATTTTGCCAACATCGAAGATGTGTAGGTGATCGGCAATCGACGATGGAATTTTATTATGTTTGTGATTTACCTCTCGAAACTTGACGACATCGAAGGGTATCAGTGATGTTAAAAGACTATCTTATAGGCCAAATTTTGTCGATCGACAATTGCTAAAAAACTAAAATCATGTACCTTTCAGGCCTATCACGCATTATTACTGAGAGAAAAGTTCAATCCTTCAAAACCAAACAAAATGGTTGATGATATGGTTTAATGACATAAAATAAAGAAAATACATTCATCCATGATATAGACTCTGACTCAGAAAAATGAAAAGTGGTACCCAAAAAGAAAAATATTTCGCAAATACTTTTAGGGTCTGTTGAGTGCTCAACAGGACTGTGTATGGTCGTTTTAATGTTGGGCTATTATGGGTTTACAATCATTTATTCATATTCTTGTATTTATTCTGAAAAACCTAATTCATGTGTCATTCACATTTGCATATGTGGTTATGTCCTTGTTTCCTGGTTATTGTTAGTCATGTCTAGATGCATGCGTTTGCATCTTATATTAGTTGTATTTCATTCTTTAGTTTAGAAAACCATAAATGGTGGTCTAGGATACAATCGGTAAACCCAAAAAAAAATAGTAATATCCACCTCAAAATAATTCAGATGGACTATCTATTCCAAATGGTGTAAGGTATATTTGGGACTTTTCACCAGGGGTAACCCCTACAGTTGACCAAGGTCATTCTAACCCATCAACATATCTTTAAGGTCCCACTCATTAACTATCTCTTCCATTTTCTCCCTGAAAGGATCTCTAGTGATATTTCCACCATGTTTCTCATGATTGTACAAAATTACTTTAAAATCACCAGCTATGACATTATTAGCAACAAACTTTGAATCTTTCATGGCTATGTGCGATCTCCAGTGACTATATTTTTCCATATAAATAATAGGCATGTAGATATTAAAAATATTGAATATCTTACCTAATTGGATGTTCATGAATCTTGTGAGGATCCAATTTTGATTTTGGAAAGTGAATTCTAGACTCAACACCTGATTATTCCAAAGGGTGTACAAGCCCCCTAAAGACGTTATGGAATCAACTGCTACCCATTCACAATTTCTCCACTGGTGCTTTCCAATTTTGATAGCTTCTAGGGAATTCAATTTGGTCTCCTAGAACATGAGGATAATAGGATTATCACTTTTCATCGGATATTTAAGTGTTTCTTCTTTTCTCCTATTACATAACCCTATGAAATTCCACAAGACTAGAATCATTATTTAAATGGATGTTTGTCACTACTACCTCGTTGAAGTGCACTATTTCTTATGTTTCTCACAAATTTCCAGCTTCCTTTCAATGATTTGTTGATTATCGACTAAGATCCTATCATTATATCCCTATTAGCTTATTCCCCCCTTTTACATTTGGTTGTCTTCCTGTTACAACATAAAATTCCACACTTATACATTTTTTCCATGGCCCAACCATTTCCTAATGCTTGTTAGACTTTTCCCCCAAAATACCTCTCAAAAATCACTTAAAAAAATATTCCCTACGAGCATATCAACGGTTTTCCCTAGTTCAACATGCAGACATCTGCGACTTTCAACACTACAACCCACATATACCCTCAAAATTTGTGAAAAATAAAATAATTTCGTGTTTTCAGGTGTGTTTTTCGGTTGGACTCGTTTCCCAACAACCCTTACCCGTACTCTACGAAATACAACTCCCCAAACCTCTTTTGGAAGATATAAAAAAATTAATTGAGCACTAAGGAGAGGTCAAGACCTTTTATGCAAATTTATACTGCCAACATCTAGCAAGCCTCCTTTCCCTATAATTCTCTGAGAAACACCCCCTGTAGCCTGGAAAATCCTTTTCCAACACTTCTTTCTCATGTTATAAGACTATAGGGTGCTCCTTATCCCTATCTGATTCATCGAAGGAAGATCGCATTGGTTGAGTTAATGCTTGAGGATTCCTCGAGGAACCCATACAATTGGCTTCATGATGGTGCTAAAAGGTTGGACAAGGTTGTAACTTACCTTTTCCACTTGCTGATAATAAAAGAGTTTGTTTTCCTTTAGATTTTGTCTTCAATGTATGTTCATATCTATACTTA
>SNQJ01S0195920.1:0-17341 GCA_010110895.2 Picea sitchensis
TCTCAATGTGCTCTGTAACTAAACCCTTTTGCTTGAGATTTATCAATTGGCTAAAGAAGGTATTGCTCCTTGTATCCTCATAGTGTGCTATCATTTCTTCCGTGAAAATTGTCCAAGTGACGAGTGATTTGCGAGAACAAAGCTATCGATACCATACAAATTGATTGGTTTCTAAATATAACAAAGCAATTCGTACCTTTTGTGTATGTGGCACATTGTGTAGATCAAATAATTGCTCCATCTGAAGTATCCATGTGATTGGGTCCTTGCCATAAAACTTCCTTATATCAATCTTAGGAACGTGATTGGTCTTCAACCCAAAGTTGGAATTTCTCCATTCTTGATTCACCTTCCTTGTGTCCTCATCGTGAATTTCATGGGATACATTTTCACTTTCAGGTGTCCTCTATATTATGAAATTTTTCAATCCTTCCATGATCTCCCCTTTTAAACCCTCCATCATCTCTTGTAGTTCATGTTTTGTTACTGTCTTATCTTGTAAATCATTTATGTCCCTACACATTTCTTCACCTTCATCAAGAGTCCATGTAGGATTATCCGGAGGCTTATTTGGTGTAGAAGTTCCCTTTTTGGGTGGCATGTTAGCCAAGTATCACTTTTGAACCTTGATTTTGAGGTGGTTCTGCTAGACAATATTTCTTTTGCTGTATCTCCAAAGTTTCAACCCTTCTGGGTATGAAACTTATTTTTTTTTAGTTCTCTGATATTTCTTCTTTTCAATTCCATAGGTCTGATCAAAATTGGATGTGCCAAGTGGAATTTACGGTAACTTCCCCACAACTTGTTGATTTTTTGCCTTTGCGGGAGATGTCACTTGTATAGCATGCCCCACACAAAATAATTGATATAAAATTTTGAAACTCGTACCAAAAATTACACAGACTGTCCACTATCCAATGCTACTAGTCTCACTCAATTTGGATACTCTAGGAAGAAGTTATGATGTTTTTACCTGGAACACCTTCTTGAGACTATTCAATGGGACTAGTCAGATACTTTATCTTCCACAGGGTGTATCTACAAATGTAAGACGACCCAGAAGCTGAAATTTTTACCATAGATACCTTACTAATTTCTGTGAATATCCTCTGGATTTCAGGGTCTGAAATGTTACATAAAAAAAATTATAGCGAAAATTTTGCAATGACTCAGTTCAGGATGATTCCATCACCCTATCTTGCACATGTTGTATCTCATAAATTATAAGGCCTCAGAAGCTGAAATTTTAACCCAACGTACCTTGATTCATCTAATAAATATCCTCCAAGCCATTCCTTCTGAAACATTGTAGAAAATAATTTATAGTGAAAATTCCAAGGTGTCTCAGATGTAGCAGTGAAACCCCAAGACCTTGAGCTCTGATACCATATGTTAAGAACCAAATATCAATATAGCATAGAAAAACCTCAGAATAAGTACTCAACTCCTTGAAAAAGATAGAATTTCAGATAATAAGCCTCTTCAAGGGGGCAACCTCCTTATGCCCACATAAATGTACAATTCCAAGATGATTTCAAATGAAATTGTCTCCTTGATATATATAGGAGACTAGGAGGTATAATTACAACTAATGGAATAAAGCCAACATAAATAAAATAACATTACTAATGTAATATGTCCCAATTAAGGGGTAATGAGCCAATATTAGGGCTTAACACAAATTGACCTCTTGAACGTCCCACCATGACCTCTTCCATGTTATGTGTTTTGCACTCAAAAACTTCTGAGACATACAATTTGACATTCGGACCCTCACCTCTAACGATTATACCTTGTAACCCTATTTTGAAGCCCGACCGACTGCTTTCAATAATTATCCACTCCTTAATTGCTCTTTCTCGACCCCGTGACCATCATACTTCTTTCTAATTATGCAATTAGTAACCTTTGATGCTAACAGATAATCATGTCGGAACTGTCAACATTGTCATTAATGTGCGAAACGCTCGAGGAGATATCCCATTAATACGCATTAAACCAAGATCTCTAGAGAGTTATATTATCCCTTCCAATTGTTCATCTCAAACAACATGGAATGTCTTTCATGGGTTGTCGCGTTGGCCCGTTCACGAAATTTCCAATCCTTAATTTCTCTTCACCATACCCTCCATCTTCGCACTTCTAGGTATGCAATTAGTAGTCTTTAAATCTAACAACGCATCATGCAACAGCCGTCGATATTGTCATTAATGAGCAAAACGCTCGAGGAGATCTCCCATTCACACGCATTGGACCAATATTTTCGGAGGGTTATATTATCCCTTCCAACTGTTCATTTCAAACATCGTATGGAGAAAACGAACGTTCTTGTAAACTTATGGCAGCAACTCGACAATAGTTATGTGGAGATACAGTGAATATCTTTGGATGTGAGGACCAGAACTTCCAGTGGTCCAGGGCATACTCTTACTATTCATCTCATTCTGCCTAGAGTGAAGTGATTTGGACCTCTGGAATCGCTCGTGCAAGTTGCGTCCTTGAGGTTTTTGACTGTAAAGAGGTGGCCTCTTGGTGCACCGAAAAATATATTTCAAGCCAAATAATTATTCCACTGCACAATCATTCTCCTGTTTCTTTGTCACCTTAGGTCTTCCACAAGATGTTAAGATTGCCAGACCCAACATTGACCTTCAGAGGACAAGACAATAAGTAGTTCCTAGAAAAAAAAAATAACGGGTTGGACCTCTTACTCGAGTTCCTCGAAGACCCAACAACAGTTCTTGAAGATATCACAAAGTTGCAGGTCAGTTCCTTTAGAAATCCATTCCGGGAAATTGCCTGTCTGTTTACAAGAATAACAGGACAGGAATCCACGACAAGCATTTCCCACATAGTTCTTTATATTTTGTATTTCACAGTCAAGGAACAATCCATTTTTTATTAGGGGAAGTTAATTTCCATTGATATATGTTCCCAATTGTCACAATTCAAAGAAGATAATAAATTTTATATGTCATCCTACTTGATTTTTGTGATAGCACATTGTTGTTTGTTTCCAAAACTATCTATGTCCAAGAAGATAAACTATGAATTCAACCCAATAACGTTTTGATGCCAGGACTTGTGGAGGCACAAGGCCTCGCATTGTTTTTATGAGGTTTTTAATGACTTTGTCTCGGTTTTCAAAGATTTATTGTTAGGAAAGGATGCTCCTCAGATGTCTGGATAGACAACCAAGTTTTTGGATAGGAAGGGGACACTTGAACAAAAGGAGAATTACAGTGTAATAATGATTTTTGGATCCAAGGAAAATCTTGCTTTCCTTCCATGTCACATCACAGAGAATATGTTTGTTATAGAAATATCAAGGCAATACAACTACGGGTTGCATTTTTTCCATGGTAAAAAAAACAGTTCATTCCTCTGCCTTGGAAAGTCAGGGACTTCGTGTTCAGAAACGTTAACAAGATTGACAAATTCGCAGACCATTTCAAGAACTTGAACCTAAAATATGTTGAAAGGCTAAGAGGGTTTGACCCTAATGGGATTTTTCTAGAACATTTACTAGCAGTTGGCTTTAGCATCTGTTTTATCCATACACGCATGACCGAAGACAGAGACAATGACGAAAACACTCCTGCTCCTGAGGATGGCGACATAGAGACATTGTAAAGAACAACTGAATTGTATAGACAACAAGTAAAAGGCTCTGGTGAGAAGAGTGTCCAGTCCATGACCAACACTCCCAAGAGCATGATATCACGGAGCATCACTTCAATGGCCCACCCTAGTAAGAAAGAAACCCAGAAATATTCAAACGGAGGAGGAGATAAAAACCCTCCTTGCAGAAAAATTGATAGTTCTCACAAGATGTCTGTGACAAAGAAGAGAAAAAACATTGTAGGGCAGGCGGAAGAGCCTGAAACTGAGAGTGAGAACAGGAAACTCGAAACTTGATCAGCCTACGAACGCGATGCACCATAGTTCCACAATGGAAATATCTGAGACCAACATTTTTTACGAAGATGAATCCTTCGTATTCCAGTGCGTTGTTTTTTACAACCAATCTAAAAATTTAATTATTGAAAAGTGAGATGTAAGAAATAAGAAAGGGAAATCTCGTTCAGAGATTAACCTTAGGAAATTGCAGCCGTCCCAAATCTCTTGATTTCACCAAGCAACCACAGATGCTATTGATGATTCCATTGGAGGAATTGAAGTGGAGAATGCCAGACTGAACGATCGAATCAAGGAATTGGAGGAGGCTTTGATTCCTACCCCATTGTTTTCCAGTACTTTAGAAAAAACCGTGTCTGCCACCCCTGTAGCCAAGTTAAAAAGATCCTCCAGCCTCTTCACATCCTGTAGAGGATATGTAGAGAATAATATCAAGAAAAGAATGGAGCTAATTACTGAAGCTTGGGAAACATCACAAAATATAGCTTCCTTTCGAAGGAGGGCAAATGATTTGTACAGACATTTGCAAGCGGATTTAAAAAATGAAGAACGTTTCTATCTACAGATGGTGATCCCTTTTGGAAATCATGTCATCAACATCTCAGATCTGAAAAGAAGACAAGAAGATCTCCCCTCCCCAAACCGGATCAAACAATTAAAAGCATGATGGAAAGAGAAAGTTAAGAACCTACACCTCATTGTTGAATCATGTGAACAAGCCATATCAGAGAAAGAAGAATTATTCAGAAACCTGACCGAAATAGACTTAGTCGGAAGTACCAACGAGGTTCAAGACCCAAACTTAATCCTCAACTCCTTGTCCTTAACCAAGCAAGTCTTCTATGAACAAGTTGATATTTTAAAGGGTTTGCCTTTAGAAAAGTTTTACGGCATCCTTGAATATGGTCAAGATGACGTCGAGAACTGGATTGTGGACTATTCAACACACAATGAAGAAATTGAACAGGCTCTGCATAGTATTTCTATGGATCTAAGGAAATTAGAAAATGAGATTTTCAACATAGAAATCTGGGATGAAATCAATGTGGCCCCCATGAGAAACTACATTGAAGAATGGCTCCAAAGGAGAATCGACAAGCTCACCGACAAAGAGCAACAAACGGTTGGCAGAATTCCAGTGGTCGTCGACGAGAGAAACATAAAGGCATCAGCTTCATAGTAAGTCTATATTGATCACATCTTGCTTTCTTTATCAATCCAGTTATTCTACCTCTTTAAATAGAAATGTCTAACCAAAGACTGATAACGTCCAATTTCTTTTTTTCAGGTCTTCCTCTCTATCGTCGCACACTTCTTCTTTCTACAGTCCTATTTCTTGTACTTATTTATTTTATGGTCTGCAGGAGCCCCAATCCCAGTCTATATGACAAATGCATTTAAATTTCCAGAAATATGTAACAGATTCCATAAATATGTAACATACATTATTAATTTTTGATAAATTTCAAAGAAAACTAATTCGGGAACAATTTAGACGGTGCCTTATGGGCTTCTTTCAGAATGCTAAATTAGTTCTCTTTATGCATATCGATCATCTTCTTTTATTTTTATGTGCTCATAAAAAAATTTCTTCAACTATGATGGATGTTAGGAAATTGTGTTTATTATATTTGAATGTTTAATGTGTGTGATTCCTGGTCCTTTTTTCCAGGAACCTTTATTTAAAAAAAAAAAAAAAACTACTACTATCCTTTTTTATTGCTTCAAGTCATTACGACATAAATTTTCTAAGTCCCATATTTGAACTATACACGCCCCAGGAAAAAACTTAAACATGAGTATCACATCTATAAAAAACATAGTAGGATTGACATCCTCGTTCGCATATTAACCCCATATTAATATAATATTATTATTAACTAATTCGGGAGGTTCTTCAGGGCTCCGACCTTACTCCCGCAGTGACATTCTCCACGGGTCATCTACCAGCCCGATGTCTTATGGCTGGCGTGTGACACACTGGCATGAGTCATTTTCTGCATGGATACCACCTGTACTTCAAGCTTCTTCCCACGTGTCTCTGCTGCTTCGGGCTTCTATTTCTCCCTCGGTCCCGCCATAGCAGTGCATTTATTCCCATTCCAAACTAGTAGGGACTACGCTGCCATGCAACACTTGTTTAATTATATCTTACTCAATCCAATTCACGGAAGTAATCCAAACGAAATTGTGCGTAAAATTTGGCTCATCGAACACCTTCCAAGAACCTTCTTGCATACCAACCAATATTTAAATAATTACATGCACATATCAAAAACCTCTAAATGTGAATACATGAATTTAATGATCATTTCTATTGAGTTTCATAACAACTTTTTAAAAGTATTTATTGAGTTCATTGAGTTTGTTTGTAGTTAAAAGTATTTTTTATTTACATATTAAATATTTATATATTCTTGTTCTCAAGTTAATTTATACTTGGGAATGCTAGTTCCCCGGTTGAATTCACTCTTTATTTATGGTTGTAGTCGTGAATGGTGGTGCTTCTACAACTCGTCATGAACGACGATCACACCACACTTAACTTAGGCCCACCCAAAGGAAAAACCACTCTGATTCCAAGTCTATAACACCTCATCCCAACCCAATCAAGTTCATCTTCCTATGAATATATCCTTGTTCCAATCCCACCCAAAGGCCAGACAATCAATGTGCCTATGAAGAAAAGCTTCCAGTGTCTCTCGTGAGTTTACTCACGCAAGATTGATGAGGGATTCACTGCCAAATTTGACAGATGCACGGAAGCAAATGGAAAGGCCACATAGCCTATTTTTGGAGAATGAAATAATAGATAAATAGTTATATATTGTAATTAAAATTTTTATTTTTATTTTTTAATATGGTAGTGAATTTATTTCATTTATGGAAATGACAGAGATAATACATGTATGTGACTACGTGACAATTTGTGGAAAAACATAAATTGTTTTAATTTTAATATATATTAATTTCTGACAAATAGCTTTCAAACCAGATAAAATTAGTCATATCAGTGTTCTTATCCAATCATAAAATTGGAATACACTATTTTGAAAAGTTGAAAAATATTTTATAATTATAAAATATTTAGTTTAAAACATATATATTTCAAACCATTGTAAAACTATAGCAAAATTATTTTATCAAAAACAACTAATTGAAAGTCAAACTAGTTTGACTTCAAAGAAATTCCAATATACTATGTCGAAGGTAGGTATAATAATAGTCGTATTGTGAAGTTAAAAACTCTTGACATTTTTGTTGTGATGATTTTCGTTTTTTTGCTTTCTTGTGATTACACATATTTGTGTTGATATTTTGGAATAGGGTAATTAATGCAAAATTGAAATTTCACCATTCTTACTAGAGGTTTTTTGGATTTAATCCCTACAAACTTCCATCCATATGGTTGATCTGAAATATCAACTTAAAATAGCAAATGACGGACAATATTTCACTTCACTTCAACACAACACATTAGGCAACTCAAAAGAAAAGATACCAAACATATGCCAACAAGTTTCAACCCATTGGGCAAACTTTTCCAAATATATACCAAATCCAAAAATCACTTTATTAAAACAAATTAAAAAAATATATGTGTTCACTTATCTTCAAGTTATATGTTAAATTACTTAACGATTTCATCCCTATGTTATGTCAAATCAACATGAACAACAAGTGTTGGAAACTACCCATTCAAGAAGATAATGCAAGCTGAAAATAAAATATGCAATTACACAAGTTTTGGATGGTCAGAAACTTTATATATATATATATTAGTATGTAGGCTAGAACCCTTAATCACACATTTTCATTATAATTGTACCCTTTGTCTCCTATATAAATACCAATGAGACCTAGTCTTAGGATGATCGTATCTCGTATTGCACATTGAATATATTGTAAAAGGAGGTTTCGCCCTGGAAGTGGATTGTTGTTCATTGATTTTTTATCATTCTCAAGGCGTTGTTTCACAACATTTGGTTTCAGAGCATAAATCCTAGGGTTTATTGCTTCAAGCGAGTCATCTTGGAATTTTCACTATAATATTTTATTTTTTTCGAGACACCTAAGATAGTTAAATTCAGAGGTTACTCAAGAGGCATATCCAAATACGTCAAGAAAAAATTTCAATTTCTGGTCCGTTATAATTTAGGAGATATATCTTATGGAAGATATTGTTTTTGACTCATCCTGAAATCAATTTTAAAGGAGTCACCTTTGGATTTTCGCTATAACCTTTTTTTGAGAAATTTCAGACAGTGAAATTTTGTGGAGACTGAGACAATTTAGGGAAATACGTCTAGTCCAAATTTAAGGTTTTGGGACGTTATATTTTCAAATATATCTTCTGTGTAAGTTAGGGTTTGTGACTAGTCTTGAAATTAGTCTCAAAAGAGTCATCTTTTTATTTTTTCTATAAATGAATTTCGGTGAAGTTTCAGACTCTGAAATTTTCAGAATCCTGAGAAGACTTAGAAAATTACATGTGGATTTTTTTTTAGAATTTGCATCGTTATAATTTGTGAGATATATCTTGTGGATGTTGGAGATTTTTACTAATCCTGAAATTAGTCTTAAACAAGTCATTTGGTGTTTGTGCTACAACCTTTTATCAATGAAGGTTCAGACTGTGAAATTTCCAGGAGTTTAAGAAGTCGTATCAGAGTACTACAAGCCAAAATTTTAGACTTATAAGGGTTCAAAGTTCAGTTTTATATTAGGACAAAGGTCTTCCATCCAAACATACTCCAAATTAAGGGTTTGAAAGGTACGTAAATTACAATTGGAATAAATTTTGATTGGAAGATCTATTTTTCATGATGAAAAATTGTGATAAAAAGGAAAAAGAGGAGAATTATGATTTTCCCACATGGCTCCAAACGTTCTTCCAAAATATATTTTACCAAATAAACCTCCAAAAATCTCAAACATGACTCAAGAAGAAAGAGAAGAATTTTTTCACCAAATTGGAAAGGTGGAAAAGAAAATGGATGAGAATATGAAATATATGGAAAATAAGATGGATGAAAGTAGGAAAAAGATGGAAGAGAATATGAATGAAAGTCAGGAACATATGGAAAATAAGATGAATGAAAATAGTGCATATATGGAAAATAAGATGGATGAAAATAATGCTTATATGGAAAATAAGATGTATGAAAATATGTATCAAATGGAAAAGAAGATGAATGAAATGCACAAATCCATGAAGTCCATAAAAGCCATGTTCTTACAGAGGATCCCTAAAAGGGATATGGAGATCCAAGAAAATCATGAAAATAACGAGAACAAAGGTGTTGAGACTCAATCATATATGGGGACTATGTTATCACAATTGGAGAGCAGAAATATTGAATCTTTGAATCATGATTATTCATCACTTCAAGATCCACATCATCAAGGCTTCAAGTTAGCACCAAGGAACTACTTCATTACAAAGATCGAAATGAGGAAGCTTAATGGTAAAGATCCTATAACATGGATATTCTAGATGGAGCAATACTTTGATCTACAACAAGTGCCAAGCTTACAAAAGGTACCTATTTTGTATCCTTGTATTTAGAAAATAATCATTTTGTTTGGTATCAACGACTCCGTGAAAGAAAAAAAACTTCTATTATCTCTTCGTCCATTTTTTACGGATGAATTGATATCACATTATGGGGATATTAAGAGCAATACATTCTTCAGTCAATTGATAAATCTTCGGAAAAAAGGTCCAATTACATAACCCAATTGATTAGTCTCGGGGTAAAGAAAATTCCTAAGCATAATTTGTTAGATCTCTTTATGGGTTGTTTAAAGGAGAACATTCAACATGAGGTGCATCTCTTCGAACCTGAATCCCTAGAACAAGCTTTCAATGGTTGATGTGTTGGTAGCTGCGAGAGGTATTAACCTCCAATATAACCTTTGTACTTAGAGTAGAATATTACAGAAGTAAGAAAACCATTAAACATATGTGGAATACCGTAGAAGAGAAGTCATCCCAAGAAGATTAATAATAAAGTAATAGAAGGCTCCAAAAAGTGAGGTCGGCCCCACATGAAAAGACACCTTGGTGGACTAGTATAAATAGAGGCTAGGTGCTCTTCACTTGAACACACTCACTCACTCAGATAGGGTGCAAGTTTAAGGAGCAACAGTTGCAATAGAAGGAGAGGCAGAACTCTGGAGAGGGTAGTGCAACAGTTTTCATGGTGCAATCTCAGTCTTTCTGGTAGCTCTCTTGTGCGCTTCTCTTGGTAAAGGTATGCTTCTATAGGTAGAGGTAGGCTCTATTGATATTGTGTTGTTTCCACAACAGTATTAGTATTTATGGTTAGGGATTATCTGTTGGTTCTAGTGGACTTGTCAGAATCTATCTAATAAAAGGTTATTGTGCTTGGGGGTGGCATGTGTAAGTGCCTATGGTTGGGTGACAATGATGTGACATTGTCTATGATTAAATGAGCATTACCAAAATTTTAACATGGTATCATAGTTGGTTTCCTTTAGAACAGTCAAAGAACTGGAAGGAAGATCGTCATTTTCCCCTTTTTTCAAGCTCGTTGAGCACTTACAAAACCCACCAAAAGGGTTGCCTAAGGAGGGTGCATCTTTTCCCCATATCAAATCTCCAAAATTACAAAGTTGAAAAATTAGGGTTTCCTCATAAAACCCTAGGTCAAGGTGTCTGGCATCTAGAGGATGAAGTTGGAGCAAATCCTTGAAGAAAAGAAGTCACCTTGACATAGCTCACTCACTGGTAATTCCAAATTTCACTTCTGCAAAGTTTCAATCTTTGCCATATTCCTAGATCCCGGAGCAGAATGACTTCTAACATTAAGCTTGATGAGAAGCTTGAGGCTGTTGATAACTTCCAAGCATGGAAATATAGAGTGATTCTCATTCTAGAGGAAAATGATCTAGAAATCTTCATTGAAGAAGAAGTTCAAGAGCCAGAGGGAGATGAGGCTAAGGCAAAGTACAAGAAGAATATGGCTAAGGAAAAGAGGATCATTGCATATTCTATCAAGGATCGTTTGATCCCTCATGTCTCATCATTGAATACTCCAAAACAAATGTTTGATGTTGTATCCCAATTATATGAAGGCGAGAATATAAATTGGAAGATGACATTGAGGACACAACTCAAGAATGTGACGATGCAGAATTCAGAAACCATGTCGTTGACTGAGGCAGTCACCGACATGACTTGTGCTCCCTATTTTATACTTAATGTTGAGATGGAACTGTTGTAGGTATGTGGACCACTTTTGATGGTGGTTGTTCTGCAACTTCCCCTGTGTCCATATGAAATGCAAAGGCTTGTGATCAGTGTGGCTGATTGTATCCTTTCCCAGAATGTAATGTTTCCAATGACGACAGGATTGCAAAATGGAATACATTTCTTTGTCATAAGTGGGGTATTTTTGGATAGTATTTGAGAGTGTCTCACTATGGTATGCTATTGGATGACATGCTGAGTGAGAACTGTGTCGACATCATAGTCGAAGGCATCAATATCAATCTCGAACAGTTGTTGCAAATCAGGTAAGGAGAGTACTGGAGCTCAGCACAAGCGATGCTTCAGATCATCAAATGCTTGTTGTGCTTCCTGCCCTCATGTGAACTTTGCCTTGCCACCACCCTCGGTTACTTGGTTGAGCGCCCATGAAATATGGGATAATCCCAACATGAACCTTCGATAGAAGTTGGAAAGTCCCAAGAATCTCTGAAGCCTAGTTAGTGTGGTCGGGGCTGGCCTATCACAAATGATTTGGATCTTAGCTGGATACACATGTACCCCATGCTCATCAACAATGTAGCCCAAGTATTGGACCTTGTTCATTCCAAAGGAGCATTTTTCCAAGTTGCCATATAGCTTGTGTTGTCGCGGAGTGCCCAAAACCTGTTGAATATGTTGCATGTGCTCCTCCCAAGTTCTATTGAAGATGAGGATGTCATCCATATATACCACCACAAAAGAGTTGGTGAATGGTATTAATACATCATCCATCAATCTCATGAAAATTTTTGGTGCATTTGTTAAGCCAAAGGGCATGACTAGCCATTCGAAGAAACATTCTTTAGATTTGAAAGTTGTCTTCCATACATCAATTGATTCAATGGGAACATGGTGGTAGCCATACTTTAGGTCAATCTTTCTGAAGACCTTTTCCCCCTTGATTTCGTCAAGAAGGTCATCAATTCAGGGAATTTATGTATTGATTCCTCACTCTGATTTTGTTTAATGCTCTGTAATCAATCCAGAGCCACCAAGTCTCATCTTTCTTCTGCACCATCACAATCGGGCTTCTGCAAGGGGAGGAGTTAGGTTAGATGTGCCCATTTTGAAGCATATCTTGGATATGGCGCTTGATTTTGTCATTTTCCATTAGCGGGCAACGATATATTAGGCCATTAGGCACCGAGGCACCGAGGGTTAGATCAATTGAATGCTTAACTTGGCTGTGCGTCGGTACCACGATGGGTGAGGAGAAGATGTCTCTGTACTCTTCCACGTTCCTATCCACTTGCTTTTGTTGCAAAGACAGGCTATATGTATAGGTCACATATGTGGCAATGACTTTCTTCTTATTACGAGCACGGATCACAATGAAGATGAACTTCTTGGTCTGTGAAATGACCTTACTACATTGCTTAGCAAAGATTAAAGAAATAGTGGTAGACAAGATTAAAGAAATAGGGGTAGGCGGGGCTACCTCTGGTATCCTATACAATTGTCTACCCAAAGTAATAATAACAGTGTGGGGTCTAGACTCATACACAACATGTCACTTCCACAAATATGGTTGGCCTAAAAGAACATCACAAACTTCAAGGGGAGAAATATCACACAATACCTTGTATTTGAAGGGCTTGATGTTGTAGGGCATAAACATTGTTGGCTAACGCGGATATCTTATCCTTGGAAAATCCAGCCGATGGTGTAGGGTTGCGGGTGTGATGTTATCAGCAGGTCTAGCCGCTTGATGACCTCTACTGAAATCATATTTTTTTTATTTCCGCTACCGACAATGAAATGCAGTGGAGTTCCCTTTACCCACATCTGTGAGTGAAAGAGGCGTTCCCCTTCCTCTGGTTCTTCTGATTCACTTGGTTGGACTTTGGTGGTAGCGACAATGGCACTGAGTTTGGCATCGATGATCTGCTTCCCTTTTTCTGGATTGTATTCAGAGTCATAATCTGCCTCTAACTAAGAAGATTTCAGCTCGACCACCAATGACTGCTTGGAGCGACATTCTTCAGTGTTGTGCCAAGATATTTTATGGTATTCACACCATTTTCCCATGTCCTTCTTCGACTTCTCGTTACCCTTTCTGGGTTGCGGCTTGGACTGGTTGTTTAGAGAGTGGCCATATTTTCTCTGTCCCTTATTTTGTGGATTGGTGTTACAGAAATATTCCCCTACGGACAGGTGAACTTTCCCGTGGAGTACAAACCCCTCTACCAAGACAAAAAACTACCTTTGGATACTACCATTCCTATAGATTCATTTTATCCATCGAAAAAACGAGAAGGAGAGGAAGTATGATGTACCTCACTTTCGACGTTTTTCCAAGCTACTCCAATTTGTGAGTTCTAAATAGTACTTGCAATGGAAAACAAGAAATAAACGACTATCTCCTACTCTAATGGATTAGACAAACTCAATCGATCTATGAAGATTAAGACAAGCCTAGACAAGTATATGTAAACACATACTGGAAGGAAATAGGCCAATTATATTAATGAGAACTTCAAAAGGAAACTTACAACCTTCAGATGATGTTGCAGCAACCTCTCCAAGTCCTCCTCGACCAACGCTTGCTCGAAAGATCCACAATCAAAATAAAAATGCTTTGCTTATTTTTTCCTCCTTTGTTCACCGTGAGAATGCCTCCATTTATAAGCTTTGAGAGGCTCAACCACCTTGGGTATATTTGCAATTAGTTGAGGATATAGCTCCAATAGTTGTGATATCTCCCTTAGATGCAGCCCAGGATTTAGATTCGATCCAAACTAACTCGATCCATCTATAGTTGTCTTTAGAAGAAAATGGGATTTCTTCCAAGATTTGCTCAACCAACTTGGTGCTCCCTTATAATGGGCAAAAAAGTGCTACAATGATCCACATGAGGTGGACAACGAGTGATAGCGCTCCCTATATATGAGCAGGGGAGCACTGATCTTCCCAAAAGTTGCCAAGATGAGAAATTCTCATAGAAAAACATTTGTTTCGACTTTGAGATGATGGGGCTTCTTCTTCAAACATTTTTTAGGGGTTGTGTCAAGTGTTTTCATGGTGTCGTTCGTGATGCGACAATTACAGAAAGAAAATGTGGCACTTACGACACTTGCGACAAAAGTGTGACACTTACGACACTTATGATAATGAGAATGTGACATTATTGAAGTGAGGAATTTTGATGTGTAACAGATTGCCCCCCAAAGTGTGAAGTTAGAACATGAAAGATTATGACCAAAACACTTTGTAAATTCTTTGAAGCAAGGGTATGGAGTTAGAGAACCTGGTAGAAGTTGCAGACAACCATCAAACAATGTTAATATGTGTTCCATTCTTGAGGTAGGCATACCTATGCTCGGACTATAAGTGACTCAAAGTATGGCCGCCAATAAATACACTGTGGATCCATGATGATATTGACTAGAGGTCTGGCCACCAGAGATACAATGTGGATCCATACCTCTATGACATGAACTGATAGTAGCCACACAAAATACATAGTGGAGCTATGAGATGATAAAACATAGCCATGAACCAATACAATGTGGATCTATGTGACAACATATATATCAACATGCTCAAATGATATCCTTTGCAACCTGGAATGAGAAAATAGTAGAGTGGATGCTCAACCTAGGGTCTTCGTCCCAATCCCGATGTAGTACAAATATTACCCATGCGAATAGATGTTTTGATGTCGAACATGGTAGAAACCACTTGATTACCGGTCATTGAGGTATACCGTTAACAAGTGTGATATAAATCACCATTGATGTCAATGATTTTCAAGGTACTTTTAAAGTACAGTCGAGCGAATGTGAAAAATAAGTTGAAGTCAAACATTCATGGAATCAGTCAGTCAAAGGTCATTGATGAATACCCACTGCCAAATGCGAGGAGGCCTGCCATTGAGGCATGCAGGTCCTAAGCTACTGATGTGTTCCTAAGTCTATTTCCTGGATAACTTGTTGAATTCGACAAGAAAAGACTTGTCGAAGGAGGGAATTGATGTATCACTCATCAATCGACACAAAAATTGTCACAAGAAAAATGATAAGATACAGTATATGAACATGGTCTAACATGGGTATGGAAACTGGTAACTTTGTGGATGGTTGATTGTTGAGGCAAAAACTTCCCTTAAACACTGAGGCATGGTGTGAGACTTGAATTCATAAACAAGGAATGGACCAAAACATAATGCAGGGAGTGTTGAGAAAGAACAAAGACTAAGCTCATTGGTGTTACAAGGTCATCGAAGAATCTCTGCTCAAATTCCTGCACAATCAAGTTGTCCTGGGAAAGAGATATGAGTAGCTTCTCAAAAAATGACAAAAAAACCAAAAATAAACTTTATAAAATGTGAAAAGGAGGAAAAAATGACCAAATTTGAACATATCAAATATCAAATTAGGACAAGAAATCATTTTTACCTTTGTTTTACTATTCTCCGTTCCTCTTTGAGTTTTTTTCCTCTTTTGGAGTGTTTTTTCGGGCATCGATTTCGAGAGATGTGGGCGACCGTTTTCGAAACTGTCCGTATCAGGTTGGTTCTCTCCTCTTTCTCATTTGTTTCCATGTTTTTTTAATTGCATTTCAACCCTTAATTTAGGTTCTTAGGCTCCTTGGGAATCCCTTAAGCGTCGAATTGAATCGACGCTCCCTCAAGTAATCGGGGGGAGCGCCGATCGTGATTTCAACACCCTGGTGTGTGTGTTTAGGGAGTGCTAGCGCTCTGTTCTCTTCTTTAAGGAGCGCTAGGCGCAATTTATTTTTTTATTTATTTTTAGGCTAAAACAAGGCAATTTCTTTCTTTGGAAACTTAGCTAATGATGATTAATTCATGAATTTGCAGGTTTTCCTCATATCTAATCATGATTGATTGGAAAGAACATGAGCATGAATTTGATGACATCATTGGTTTACAAGACCCTCAAGTGAGGGCGACCTTACAAAATTCCGTCTTGCTTAAGTACTTCAAACTCTAAAATATGAGGAAATAGATTTTGTTGTTCGAATATTTGATCAACTTGCGGGAGGTATTAACCTCCAGCATAACCTTTGTACATAGAGTAGAATATTATGGAAGTAAGAAAATTATACATATGTGGAATACCCTTGAAGAGAAGTCAACCCAATAAGATTAATAATAAAGTAATAGAAGGCTCCAGAAAGTGAGGTCGGCCCCACATGAAAAGACACCTTGGCAGACTAGTATAAATAGAGGCTAGGTACTCCTCATTTGAGCACACTCACTCACTCATCTAGGGCGCAAGTTTAAGGAGCAATAGTTGCAACAAAAGGAGGCGCAAGTCTAGAGAGGGTAGTGCAACAGTTGTTGTGGTGTAATATCGTTCTTTTTGGTATCTCTCTTGTGCTCTTCTCTTGGTAAAGGTACGCTTCTATTGGTATAAGTGCACTCTCTTGATATTGTGTTGTTGTCGCAATAGTATTGGTATTTTTGGTTAGGGTTTATCTATTGATTCTAGTGGACTTGCCGGAATCTATCTAAGAAAAAAGGTTATTATGCTCGGGGATGGCATGTGGAAGTGCCTATGGTTGGGTGACAATGATGTGACATTGTCTATGGTTAAATGAGCATTACCAAAATTTTAACATCAATATGTCAAGGAAAGTGGAAAACAAAAACATGGCTACTAGAAGGGTGGCCCCTAATAACTATTGAGAGAATCATGTTTCCTCTCCTAACCTCAATCAACCAACAAGGTTGACACCTCAACAAATGGATGAAAGAAGAGAAAAAGGACTATGTTTCAATTATGACAACAAATACAGTAAGGGGCATAAATGAGGTGAGAATAAACTATTCTACATAGAGTGTGAAAAGGAAGAAGATCAAGAATTGGAACCATCACAAGATATAGATCTAGAAGATACTGCTCCAATGATATTTTTTCATGCATTGGTCGGCATTAGTACTCCACAAACCCTCAAGATAAAAGGATACATCAAAAAGAAAAAGGTAAGAGTGTTGATTGATTTTGGTAGTAGACATAACTTCACCAATTACAAATTAACAAAATATCTCAACTACTTTGTATATCCAGCACTAGAGTTTCAATTAATGATTGCATATGGTGATACCATAAATTGTTTGGGGAAGTGCCATAGTATTAAGCTCGGTATGGGGAGTATTTTTTAGATTGCCCAATGATTTTCATC
>SNQJ01S0195921.1:0-17464 GCA_010110895.2 Picea sitchensis
CTTATTTACAAAGTCATGAATGAACAAACAATCTAGGAGAAATTAATGGTTAATATAAGGCGAACATAGTTAATGGTTATTTATGGTTCCAGTTTGCTCTAGGCCTTAAACTTTGGACCCTGTGCATAGAACTGTTTAACAATAGTAGGCTGATTTCATATGATGCAGATAGTTGAGGAGCTAATTCAGAAGGGGATTTCATTGAACCCTTGATTTTGCCTCGTCTTGGCAACCTAACCCCCACACATTTTATTTTGTAATATGCTTTGTACATTATTGCATCATTAATAAAAATTTAGAAGCATAGTTCAGAAATAAAGAGTATAATCATTTTACAACAAAACACAGGCATCTAATAGAAGAGAAGGAACCTGAGCTTTGAAGTGAATGCAAACAAAGACCGGTCCTCTGACATCCAAGACAATAGAGGCCGATGCGGGCTCAGCTTCTTGGAGATTGGCTGCGAAGATGATGATGACTTTGATGATCTCGATCTTGAAGGCCTTGAGATTGAACATTTTGTTTGTTGATTCTTCACAAAAACTACTAGAAACTCCATTAACACCTCTAAAAATATCACCATAGAAATCATCACCAGAGGCTCTAGGCCTAGTAACCGCGGCATGGAGATTGGAAGCCTAGTGAACATCCAATGCTTGGTGAGATGAGGATGGTGATACTTGTTTATCATGTGTTAAGCAGTAGTAGATATGCACTTGTTGTTCGATATGCACTTGTGCTTATGCAAGAGGGAAAACTAACAGGCATTCTGTTCGAGATGCACTTGCGCTTACGCAAGAGGAAACTAACACGCCACGCAGCCTCCGTGAATGGTGGATCATTTTTTTGAGATGTGTTTGTGCTTGTGTATGAGGGAAGTTTAGCATGTGGAAGCATTACTCCATGCTAGAATGATGTTATGCCAGAGACGCGGTTTGTGTTTAGAAAGAGGGAAAGCTATCATAAGGTAGCTTTTCCCCACAATGGAATGATGTTATCCGAGATGCACTTTAAAGTTTATGCAAGAGGGAAAGTTAACACACGCCAGCTTCCTTTAAACGTGGAATGATGTTGCTTGATATGCGCTTGTGCCAGTAAGAGGGAAGTTTAGCATGTTCAAGCTTTCTTCCATGCTAGAACGATGTTGTTCAGGATGTGCCGTGTTTAGAAAGAGGGAAAGCCAACCATACGCTAACTTTTCTCACAATGGAAACGACGCTATTCAAGATGCTTCTGCGCCTCGGAAGACTCCAGTTAGCATGCACTACTTTACCCTCTACGGAGGAAATGATGTTGTTCGAGACGCTTTGTGCTTTTGTGCAGAGAAAGCCAGCACACCTGGCTTTCCCCACAAGGAAATGATCTTGTCCGGATGCATAGCGCTGTAAGAGGGAGCCAGCACGCGGCTAGCTTCCATGGTGACGACGTCTCAGATGCGCTTTGTGCTTTTGTGCAAGAGGAAAGCTTAGCATAGCGCTTAGCTTTCACCAACACCGAAATGATGTTGTTCAAGATGCTGTGTTTAGGTAAGAGGAAAGCTTTAGCACGCCAGATTTCCTGGCGGTAGAATTGATGTTGTTCGATATGAATTTGTGCTTATGCAAGAGGGAAAGATAATACACGCTAGATTTTCCCCACAAAGGAATGATGTTATTGATATGTGCTTGCGTTTGGTATTGCATGGAAGTTTAGCGCAAGCTTTCCCATGCTAGGAATGATGTTGTTCGAAAGATGTTCTTTTGTGTTTAGAAAGAGGAAAGCCAATACTAGCTTTTCCCTACAATGGAATGATATTATTCAGATGCACTTGTTCTGAGCAAGCGAGGGAAAGCCAACACACTTAGCTTTCCTTAACGGTGTAGAAATCGACGTTGTTTTGAGATAAGCCAGTTTGTGCAAGAGGAAAGTATCACATGTTCAAGCTTTACTACATGCTAGAATGATGTTGTTCAGATGTGCTTTGTTTGTGAAAAGAGGAAAGCCAATGACACGCCAGTTTTCTCCCCGTCACCGGAATGAATATTGTTCAAGATGTGCTTGTGCCTCCGGAAGACCTCGGAAGCTAGTACGCACCGCTTTCATCTCATGGATAACGATAAAGAAACTGAGCGCGCTAAAGTTGTGTGTGAGAGGAAAGCTAGCACACGCTTACTTTCCCCCAAAGCAGTCGATCTTGTTCCGATGTAGTGCTTTTTGTGGCGAGGGAGTGCTATACCGCATAGCTTCTTGCAGGATGATGTCTCGAGATGTTTTGTGCTTCTTTGTGCAAGAGGGAGTTTTTAGCATGCTGCTTTCATTTTCACCAACATTGGAATGAGATGTGCTGTTCAAGATGCGCTTGTGTTTTGTAAGAGGGAAAGCCAGCACACGCCAGATTTCCCCTCATGGTAGAAACGATGCTGTTCACGATGAACTTGTGCTTATGCAAGAGGGAAGATAACACACGCTACTTAGCTTTCTCCCTATTAAAGGAATTACGTTGTTTGAGATGTGCTTGTGCTTGGGAAAGAGGGAAATGAGCGCAAGCTTTCCTCCATGCTGAAATAATTGTTCGACATGTTCGTGTGCTTGTGAAAGAGGAAAGCCAATACGCTAGCTTTCCCAATAAATGGAAATGGATAAAGTTCAAGACGCGTTTGCACTTCCGCGAAGATCGAAAAGTTATACGCTTAGTTTTACCCCACAGAGGAATTACGTTGTTCAAGATGCACTTGTGCTTAGAGAGAAAGCCAGTACATGCCAGCTTTCCCATCAGGAATGATCTTTGTTTGAGATGCACTTGTGCTATGCAAGAGGTAAAACTAACATGTGCTAGCTTTCCTTTAACGGTTGAATGATATGTTTGAGATGTAGTTTGTGCTTAAAGTGCAGGGAAGCATCGTGATGTCCGCTATTTTACTCCATGCGCTAGAATGATGTTTGAGATGCTTGTGTTTCAGTTAAAGAGGGAAAGCTTTAAACACATGCTAGCTTTTCCCAAGCAATGGAATGCGGGATGTTATTCATGATGTGGGGTTTGTTCTTTACAAGACCGGAAGTTAGCATGTACTAGTTTTAATCTCTACATGAAACGATGTTGTTCGAGATGCGCCTTAGGTTTAGGAGAAAGCTAGCACACGCCATTTCGTTGAAACGATCTCGTTTGAGGATGTGTATATATTTCAGGGTAAGAGGGAAGCCAGCACGCAGCTAGCTTTCCCTACGGTGGATGATGTCTGAGATGTTAATTTGTGTTTGCAGAGGGAAAGCCAGCATGCGCTAGCTTTCCCCCATGGTGTGATGATGTTGTTCGATATGTGCATGTTAGTTTTCCCTCTTAGACAAGCACAGGTTCATCTCGAACGACATCATTCCAGTTTTGGGGAATGATGTTGTTCGATATGCACTTCTACTTATGCAAGAAGTAAAACTAATTGTTAGCTTTCCAACGGTGGACCTGGTTGTTTGAGTTTTGATTGTTCTTGTGCAAGAGTGAAGTTTAGAATGTGCAAGCATTATTCCATGATAGAATGATGTTGTTGTAGATGTGCTTGTAAGCCGTAGAAAAGAGGAAATTCAGCACAGGTATCTCTTTCCTACAATGGAATGATGTTATTCAAGATGTGCTTGTGCTTCCTCTAAGATCGAAGTTAGTACGCACTAGTTTCACTCCCCACGAGAATGATGTTGTTCGAGGTAATTTGTTGAAGAGAAAGTTAGCACAAAAGGCTTTCCCCCACGTTGAATGGATCTTATTTGAGATGTGTGTATATGCTTTTTAAGAGACATGCCATCTTTCCCCACGCTTTGCAGGATGATGTTCCCGATGCGCTTTGTGCTTGTGCAAGATTGAAATATAGCATGCGCTAGCTTCCCCAAAACTAAAATGATGTTGTTCAGGATGTGCTTACGTTTGTGCAAGAGGGAAGATAACACACGGCCAGATTTTCCCCATGGTAGAACGATGTTGTTCGAGATGAACTTGTGCTTATAAAGAAGGGAAAGCTAACACACGCCATTTTTTAATGGTGGAACGGATGTTGTTGAGATGCGTTCTTTGTGCTTGTGGAAAAGGAAATTACATGTGCTTCTCTCTCCATCCTAGAATGATGCTGTTCTAGATGTAAAATAGTTTCATAAAGACGAAAGCTAGCATGCGAGTTTCTCCCTCACAATGGAACACATGTTATTCTACGATGTCAGCTTATTTAAGACCGAAAGTTAGCATGCAATTAGTTTAATTCGTTATAATTATGCTGTTCCAGATGCTGTTTTGTGTAAGAGAGGAAAAGATACACATTATCCTTCCCCAAAGGGAAATTCGATCTTTATCCGGCATGTGTATATGCCCGTATACGCTTATCTTTCCATGGTAGATGATGTTCCGATGCTTGTGCTATAAAGAGGAAAGGATGAAAGGCGCTTAGCTTCCCCAACAATGGAACAGATGTTGTTCAAACCGCGCCGGTGTTTTAAGAGGGAAAATCAGCAAGACACTTAGCTTTCTCCTAGGCTGGCGGATTAATCAAGATGTGTTTGTACTGTGCTTAAGGGAAAGAGGGTGCCACTATGCTATCTTTCCTGGATTTATGAATCATAAGTTAATCAATATGTACTTGCGTTTTCAGGCAAGGAGGGAAAAAGCCATAATGAGTTTCAGATTTCCCAACGGGACATTAACCGATGAGCCCGCGTTTTCCCATTAGGAAAGCAGCATGCTTTATGCAATTCCCTCTAGAGTGGAAGATGTTGTCCAAAGATGAGCTCTGTTTTAGGCAAGAGGAAAGCTAGCACATACCTGGCTTCCTAAGGTGGAAGCCGATGTTGTCCGAGATGAGCTCAATCTTGTGCAAAAGGGAATGCTATCACGCGCTAGCTTCCCCCATGGAGGGATGATGTTATTGATGAATCTGTTTGCGGTAAGAGGGATAGCTAACACGCTTCTAATGGTGGATGATGTTGTTCAGATGCTCTTTACTTGGCGCAAGAGGAAAAACCAGGTTTAATTAACTTTCCACCGCCATGCAGGGATGATATTGTCTGTGACAAGGCCTCATGAAAAGGGTGCTTTAGGTAAAGCGAATTTCTTCCAGCGATGATGTTGTCTGATGCACCCTTCTGAAAGAGTGGAAGATATACGCACTAGCTTTCCCAAGGTGGATGATGTTCTTCAATGTGTCCTACTTAGAGGGAAAGCTTAGCACTAATTTAGCTTTCCCCACTAGCGTATTGATAAGCTTATGTCTCCACACTAAGATGGTGAATCTAGTTAATGCACCAGATTTCTCTGTTAAGACTGCGAGATCTGCATGTTGGCTTTCTAAAATAATTCGAGGTTCTAACTACTTTTAGCCATTGTTTGAATGAAAACATTTAATGTTCAACCATTTTAATAATAAATACGCAAGTTTTTCATAAAGCATCATGAAAGCTCTGAAAAAATCATCATCCCATACATATTCTTATATTTAGGATCACAAAATATAATCAGGTACCTCAAATCTAACACCCTGATTCTGCAGTAGACATTGTGCCATCTTAATTTGGTTTTCGTCAATCTGCACACATCCATGAGTCCAAACTAATCATTTCTTTTGGCTCATCATCCAATCACCATTTATTTTCATTTCCTCAGTAGAGTCTTGGCATCCAAGGTGAAGAAACCCTCCACCATTAATTAGCAACCACAAACCATTTTCATGCAATAGATGATGCAACTCTATAAATCTACCCAGTGTTCATATAAACCTCTTGGACATGTAAACTAACATTCTTTTGTTTAATATTCACAATGCCAATTTTTTAAGTGGAATCTAACATTCTAGCCAAATCTATTATTTTTGTAATAGATTTCAAATCTCCTGCCAAATTTGGCACATGCAACACCCTTGGAGAATATTCCTTCGTCCATTACCAATAGGGACTTGCAACTCTCCAAAGACATATAATTTATGGCAACTTTTATCTCCAAACTAGATAACTTGGTTCCATGTAAATATGGCAACAAATTTGGTTAACTTTATTCTCATCATGTGCCAGTGTCGCTCACAAGAATATATTTTCTGAACAACCTAACACATTATTCTCCACATCACTTAGTGTCTGATCATGTTGATTTTTTCATAAGACAAGATGAAACAATGAAATCTTACACTTCGAATAGTCTATTTGTATGATTCCTAACATATGACAATAATTGCAACTTACATTTTTCTTGTTCTTATATTTTAGTGGTTGCTCAGTTCCTGTTTGCATGTAGTGTGTATCTTACATTACTTGCTAAATTGTCAGCTTGTTTCTTTTGCACTCCACTACTCTTCAACATGGCCAAGCAATGAGCATTTTAGATTTCACATAGAAAGTGTTTATCCCCTGCCTGTTGGTGTTCTTGCACTAATTTTCTAGAATTTCTTCACAATTTAATTCAAAAACCATCTTAAAATATGAATTTTCTCTGTTCTACATAAGTTATTATTTTCAAAGCATAAAATGATTGTGGCAATGAAATCAATAAAATTAGAAATGTTGGGATAGAAAAACTTTATAGTCATCCCTAACACTAGCAAAATGGGAGAGTAAATTGAGTAAAAAAATGTGATGACTCATACATTTTCCCTCCACATAATTGATGTTATAAATTATTGTATGTTACATTACCTATTTTTGACTAAATAGTACTACATGTTTTCACTGGTCTTATAATTATTGGTGATTATTTGAATATTATTACAAAATGAGAGTTCCATTATGGACATTACTTTATCCTCTTCCCAAATATTGAACTTCATCCTTACTAGTAGTAAGAGGACTTGGTTTCCATCGGGCTTCATTAGCAATACCACCCTCCTTCAAAGCCATGTTAGGGTTAATCAGTTGAGGTTTGTGGTTTATTGTGGCATGGTTTACCCATGGTTTCTATGTGTCAAGTGTTGTATTTAAAAGGCTTATTGTCTACAATATAATGTGTCTCAAACGGATGATGTTGGTTAAATTGGTCATGGTCTTGGTTGACTTGGTCAAGGGTACTAAATATATCTTTGTTTGGTTTTCTTGGGTTTGGATTTATAGATTAGATATGGGATTTTATCTATGTGTGCATGCTTATGTTTATGTCTCTCTTGTATGTGTAAAATTTCATATGGTATTGGAGCCTAAGTAGGATTGGAATCTCTAGAGAGAGAGGTTTGTGAGATTGAGAGCCTTAGGTTGATGTCAACATAGAAAAGTGGGGTTCTCAAAAGAAATTGGGGGAAAAATTCACATGGCTAATGAGAATGTCATTTCAAGAGAATCTCTACATGATGGTATCATGTAGAGTGAATTTTTCATTTGTGGATCTCGTGGTTATATTCATAACACCCTAAGGTTTGGACCTAAGGATCTCATCATATGGCATAATTTTAGTTAGGAACGAGAAGCACACAAATAATTTTTTTTTTGGCTTGAGGGCACATCATAAGAATGGGCATGGTGTATGTGTATGAATGCATCAATGGATGATATGCCAAGTTCTTATAGTTACAATTCAAATCAAGCCCCTCCTTTCTTCTTTGTAAATTTTGTATGAGCACAAATCATACACATACAAATAATAAAACAAGCGCCATATCCATAGTTAAATAGGAACTATGGAGATGACACTTGTTGGTTTGATGTGAGTTGATATTTTTCATTCTTGATATACTTGGATCTCTAATTGTGTGTAATTTATATGTAGCATGCCTTTTGGTGGATGGCGGGGAAAGGTTTTTCATCGTGTACAAAATCACTATATTACTTTTTTGAAGGTTGTGTTTTACTAAAATATAAGAGACAATTTACATCATTTAATTCCAATTACAAATTACAATTTAATTGTGTGTTATAGAATTCATAAGAGCTACAATGGAAAATAGACCTTGAATAAAGGGGACTATGTTGGACTTCCCCACACGGTCAAGCATTGGGCTAGGAAGGGTTGAGTCTACAGGCACTGGGACTTATTGTGGCAAATAAAAGGTTAATGCAGGCTATGTTACAGCTTTGATAATTGATGTCACTCAACCACATATGATTCTAGAAGATGTTGATGAAGGGACATACATCCAAGGAAGATCATAGATTGAGGCACAACATATAGGTAAACCAAAATATCAAAGCATGTGTTATGTTATTGATAGTATATCAATGTTTTTAGCAACACCGAGTTTGTTTTAATTTTGTGTACAGATGCAAAAGTTTCTTCTGCATTTTCTATTGAGACAAGGTAGATCTTCTGCAACATGGAGTGAAGGTGGGTGAGGGCTCCATATTCAATACGAAGCTTAGTCATAAGGTGTATGGAAGGATGGTAAAGAAATGATGAATAATGGTTAAAATTGAGAAGGTGTTAAAACATGATGCCCTCTACCACCTCCAATGGGATTTGAGCATTAATTAGGGATGCATTGATTCTCATGCTGAGATTTGGACAGAATCAGATTTTGAATGTCATTGTCATGATCATCACACAAACATAATTTTTAATAAAAGGGGACTATGTTGACCTCATAATTAATGTCAACATTGGGCTTAGAAGGGTTGAAATATGCGTTAATCGACTCTATATTAGTAGAGAAATGGTTGATGAAGTTATGTTATGCTTGTTGATAATTGATGTCAATATTCAACCACATTTGATTCTAGAAGATGCTGATGAAGGGGATAAGACCATGGAAAATCGAGGATTTGAGGCACAACATATTTTTATTTACCTATGTTAAGTGTTATTGATAATATATTGAATGTTTATTTTAGCAAATACTATTAAGTGTTATTGATAGTATTGAATGTTTTTGGAAATACTAAGTTTATTTAATTTGGTGTATAGGTGCAAATGTTTCTTCTGCATTTTCATTGAGACAAGGTAGACTTTCTACAATGTGGAGGAAGGGTAGGTGAGGGATCAGATTCAATAGATCTGGTCATAAGGTGCATGGAAGGATGGTAGAGAAATGATGCATAGTGGTTAAATTGAGAAGGTGTTAAAACATGATTCTCCTCTACCACATCAAAATGCGATTTATATTGCCAATTAGGGATGTACTGAATCTTATGAGATCACGTAATCGATTTTGAACATCATTGTCATGATCATCCTACAAATATTCACAAAGATAGGGCTGCATTCACATGTACAAGGGCTTTTCTTACACATGAATGCACAAGAGAAAGCATGTGCATTGCCAAAGGGATGATAGTTAATGTCTATGAGGATGACAGGGTTGAGGGTGAAACACTAGGTGAAATGGACTTCGGTGTTTGAGTGGAAGAGATACATGGAAATTGTGAGCCAGAGGGATAGGATAAGCCTTATATAACAATCGCTTTAGATACAATAAACAAATTCAGGCAAATAAATGGTGAGATGTTAAGGGTCAACGAAAAGTTCAAGGAACCACCCAAAAAAATGGTGATATGGGATGATAGAGACACAAGTCCCTTTAGAAAAAATGTGATGGGATATTTATAATGAAAAATGCAGAATCAAATGATGGCATGTAACGAGTACATATAAAGATTAAATAGTTATGGCTACAAAAAAAGTTGTTGAATGTCAAACAAGGATAGATGAAGATAAATAAATCCGAATTTTGGTAGCGGATGAATGTTGTAAATAAGATTGTTTTCAACATGTGGACAGGAAGGCTATTGCAGTTGCTAGAAGGAGTACGGAACACATAAATAAGAATGGTATTCGAGAATTTGTCTTGAATTCACTCCTTTCAAACGCAGGCATGTCAAAAAGCCATGGCCATGGCCTACCTCCTATTATTAGAAAAGTAAAGGACATGAGATTTACTGGTAATATTATTTGTAAGAAAGTGTGGCACAAGATACATAAGATTCCTCAAAGCACCTTTTATAAGTACCAACATTGATTTTATATGGACACATCAAGCCATTCATGGTAACACCAAAACATGCAAAGCACGTGCACATACAATGGCAGCCATCGAAATATTACACAAAATTGTAATGGATAATTCAGACTATTCACCAAACCAAACACGTCAACTTGAAAAATATGGAAGGGATGCTCCTTTAAGATTGTTGCCTTCTTCTTGGCCACAAAGTTCTTGTTAAATGAGATCAATGAGGCTCTTCAAAACTCAATTACCCATCAATACCACAATCAACAATGAGCAAGATCCGGAATACTCATTTTCGAGATGTTGCATTCTCAAAGAATACCAACTTTAGTAATGTAGTGAATGTATCGTGTTGAAAGCATGATGAAGTCAACAACTACAAAAGAGTTGGAAGAAATGGCACGAGGTAGATTGAACTCACATAATAAGACTGCTATGTGTGCAGACATATTGCTACTATGCCCATAGAACTACGTCAGAGCGGTTTCCAAAGGAGTATTGAGCATTATCCATGATAAAAATGACCAAAACAAGACTTCTGTCCTGCCAATATGGTCAACCGAATCTATTGCGTGAACAAATCCTAGTTTCAAATTGACAGGTATGTTAACATATGGGCATAAGACAGGAGGTTTCGGTCATTTCTCCCTACCATTTATACACATGGGATCACAATTTACCATTACATCCCTTGCAAAGTGTTTGAGGGACCTTGAAGACCCATACTTTGATATGTATGGTGATTTTCTTCATGAGAGTGGGAAGTTCTAGAAACCCCCTGTCAAATGCATTACTAGACAATACTATTTACTCAAAAAATGTAGAGTGTACAAGGATGATTTTCTATCCCATAGAATCCCAAAACAGAACATGACTTTGTCCCCTCTCTTCCCTCCACATTTATAGCTTGGACAATGCAAACAAGTGATACCAAGAATCCCCCATGACCTTTCAAGGCTTCTACTACTTAACTGCGACTCTATGTCTCTACACCATTGAGGTTGGGTATCCTGCTTTGTGGGACACACCATGAAGACATAGATGGAACATAATGAAGCATGTCTTCCTAACTAAAAAGCAAAGACATACTCTTTGAATGTTGACATACATATCACACTGATTAGTTGAAAAAAACGAGTTTTTCCACCAAGAACTGACGACAAGGGTGTATGACTTCAAGTTTCCCCCATGACAAGCACTGGTTGAGGGAAAATGCACCAGCCTGATAATCTTGAATGTCCAATACTTCCTAATTATTGTACCAATGTGATGTTCCAAAGACAAGGCACAAGAATCCATCAGATATTGAGGGTCGTAGAACTAATTGAGTTGGGGAATGTGATTGCTGCTGTCAATTTGGCATGGCCTGAAATGGAAGCCATCTTTTTTAGGTCCCAAAGAGAATGATGCCTATTTAAAAGAATTGAAGGAAGGAATAACATCATACATAAAATGTGGAAAGACACTATCGAAAATGATGATTCACCAAATCTCTTTGTTATATGAAGCTGGGAAAATAAAAGGAGTATTAAGAGTTCTGGCAGCATTAGATGAAATCTATAATGATCATACAATAGGGAAGCAAGTGATTAATCTCTAAGGATTCTTGGCCCAAGACACAAATGGTCAGCTAACTGTGAATGCACTCTAAAAGTAACTCAAGTATTATGGATGAGATATGACTTGACACTTATTTACTAGAAAATCAAAGATATGCTGGACCAAGCAACAAGCTAAAGCCAATGATTCAAACTCCACTGATTGATACAAAAGGAAAGATGTTAGGTTGGGGATTGTGAAACGAGGATGAATGGGAGATTATTTGGATGGAAAAATCCACCTCGTATATCTTCCAAGATGATCAAAGCAAGACTCTTCATGTAAAGGTTGATTAGTGGAAGCCTAGTTCAGTGGAAATATTAATTTAAAAACATTGAAAACATTTGGGTACCAAATCCCTGATGGATACAATCCTGAATCTGACCTAATCACTACTTATTTGCCTAGTACACGCCAAAGAAAGAACATTGTAGAAAGACCAAGATAAACAAATGTGGTGAAGTCAGCATTTGATCTACTTCCGAGCATAACATGAGATCATGTGGGAGATGATCCATGAAATGTAATTTTGTCCTTTGGAAGAATCTAATAAGCACAATGATAAATTCTTTTCTGTCTGCTTGTTGATAACATTCTTTTCATATTATATTTTGAGGAGTTTATATTATTTAATACATATATATGCAAATTTTGACTCAACTTCAATGTATTCATGTGATGATGCTTTTTGAAAATTAGATGACATCATCTAACATTTTACTTTTCAATGCTTTGTTTAGACCAACATAATTTCTCACTATATCAACCCTGCATAATCAAATCCAAATTAATTCATTTAAAAAACATTTTCTAGATTTCATTCATTAAAACTGTCCATATTTGAAGTAGCTAATTAGCATATTTTATCCAAATTACATGACACCATTCAACATTTAACTTTTCAATGCTTTGTTTAGATCAACATAATTTCTCACTATATTAACCTTGCATAATCAAATCCAATAATTCACTCTAAAACATTTTCTAGATTCATCTATTAAAACCATATTGAAGTAGCTAATTAGCATTATTTTCAATACAAAATGTTTAAACACTTACTCAATAAATACTAGACTCTAGCAATATAGTTTCAAGAGAGATTCATTATTATATTTGATATAAATCAAATCGTACTACTCTAAGTGAGTTTTCCTCCCTAATATTCGTTATTACATTTGATATAAATCAAATTGTACATTTTGTTGCATTCTAATTCATAATAACTTGATTTTGATAGTTAAACAACTTGCAAACTTTAAAGCAAAAGTGGTGAATATACTCAATTAATAAATAAACACTACTAATATCAATCATCAAAATGCATAATAATAGTAACAAAACACAATTACTATGCTCTGCTAAACAAATTTTATAGGTAAGAAATTTCTCACACAAACTATTATCCATGAGTCACTTTTTATAAACTCTGTTTTAATACAAAGATACAAATATTAATGATAAGATAATCATGTAAATAATCCAAGTTTTAGAGGAATATTAATGTTCTTTTTAATATAATATGTTCAAACACTTTATGAATAAACATTGAGTACCTAACATTTAGTTCACTTCCACTTTCTGTCCTCTCGTATTTAAAAAATCAAATTGTACTTTCT
The DNA here is from genome assembly GCA_010110895.2 of Picea sitchensis. Taxonomy (NCBI): domain Eukaryota; kingdom Viridiplantae; phylum Streptophyta; class Pinopsida; order Pinales; family Pinaceae; genus Picea; species Picea sitchensis. The sequence continues at coordinate 13,085 of SNQJ01S0195921.1, forward strand.
TCTTGCTATTCCAATTCTAATTGATTTGATTTGTTAAAAATAATAAACGTTGAACACATTTTTAAGATCAATGTCATACATTTTTAAGATTGATGTCATGTAATAAATTCCTCATATATTAATTTATTATTAATGGTAAGTAAAACTCTATATAAGGATTTTAATACAAAAAATGCAAAATAATAATGTAAATAAATTTTGTTGCTATTATAATTCGTAATTTATTTTTATCAATTCAAGTGTAAACCTAGAATTAATAATGAAATATTTACTTTGAATACAATATTAGCATCAATGTCATTAAATAACTTTATATAGGTAAGAAATTTATCAAAAACAAAACAATGAACAGCATTATTAAGATCAATTTCATTAAATATTTTCCCTTGTGGACTTTAAAATGACACCAACTTCCTAAAATAAAATATACACTAACACAAAAATATTAGTTACTATGACACACTAAAATACCTATAGTAATGAACAAATTAGTATTATGTCATTAAAGAGCCTTATAGGTCACTTGAAAATGGTGCCAATCTACTAGACATACTATAGTACCTCAATGTACCTCAATGTTGAGATTGCTAATATAATATCAATTTATAGTTAAAATCTAGGTTAATAATAGTAATAGAAATTGATTTATTAATGACATTAAATAAATGTAGGGTGAGAAATTATCAAATTCATTATTCATAATGTAATCCTTTATCAACTTTAGCTTTTTATTAGAAAATATAAATACACAATATAAATAAATAATGTTCTTATTATAATTTTATAATTGATTTTGGATTGTTAAAACAATAAACTTAATACACAGTAACTCACATATAATATTTTCTTTTATTCCACTATATATTTTAATATAAAATACAAAGAAATACAAATAAATTGTCTCAAATTTTAACATTTTGATCAATCTCAAGAGCAACCTAGACTTATAATGAAATATTTTTTTCTTGTGAACATTAAAATGACACCAACCCACTAAAATAAAATATATTACTCCACACAAAAAATATTAGTTACTACGACAATAAATAAAATGCTATAGTAATGAACACATTACTATTATGTCATTAAACAAAATTTTATAGGTCGCTTGAAAATGGTGCCAATCTCCATGACATACTATAGTACCCCAACGTTGAGATTGCTACTATAATATCAACTTTATAACTAAAATCTAGGTTAATATTAGTAATAGACATTGATTATTAGTGACATTAAATAAATTTAGGGTGAGAAACTTCTTACAACTCCATTATTCATAATTTAATCCTTTATCAACTTAGCTTTAATAGAAAAATATACAATAATAATAAAAATAAATTATGTTGTTATTCTACTTGTAATTGATTTTGATTGTTAAACAATAAACTTAATACGTAGTAACTCACATATAATATTTTCTTTTGTCAACTCTAAAATATTGTCAACCTACTAATATAATAAAATATTATACTCAATATAGACAATATTATTTCTACTATGTCTAGAATTAAAATTGTAATAATAGTAATAAACACATTGGTATTATGGCATCAAATAGCTTCTATATAGGTCACTTCAAAATTGTGCCAACCTTCTACTAGTATATTAACTCAACATTAGTTAGTATATTAAATTATAATTAAATTGGTTAATAATAGTAAGATACAATATTATTAATGTCATTAAATAAAACTAAACAACTTAGCTTTAATACAAGTTATAAATAATAGTAATAGAAATAATGTAAGGAATCCAAGTCTAAGACTTAAAGATTTGCTTCCGCAAGTTTATGTAAATTTGATTTTATATAGTTTATCATGATAAATTTATTAAAACAATGGTGAATATATACAAAAGTAGTGAACCAAGCAGTTTTTTAATTCCCACAATTTGAAAAGAACAATCTTGCTAATTTAGTTCAAAATTCTATCTATTGTTTTTATTTAGATCCATTCTTTTACTATGAATTAATAACAAGTTACATGAAGCAATCAAGATCCACCATTGTGATCTAGATCCATTTAACTTTCAATATGAAAAATATAAATAATAATAACGGGAATAAATTGCGGTACGATAATGCGAGGAGTTTATAAGGATACCTTATAACCAAAAAAATGGTGAATATATACATTCAAAGTAATGGATTAAATGATTTTCTAATTCCTTTTTTGAAAAAACTCAATCTAGATAAAGTTCTAAAATTCTAGATCCACTGAATATTTCCAAATTTAATGAAATATGTGTTCAATGGTCCGACCCTACTTTTGGGAGAATGAGACTTTCCATGTGAGGGCCTTCTTCCATTAGCTCTTATGTTACAAGGAAACGATCCAACCTACAAGAAATATGCTGAATTTCTGTTCTACGATTGGACCAAGTGAAGGTGCCATTACTATTTTCAACATCTACTAGCTTTAACTGGTCTATTAGGGTTTTGAACTTACCGTTGTCTTGTTCCAGTAGCTTGCTCCCTCCTTTTTGTTCTTCGAGCGACAAGATCATGTTGAAGTCACCTCCTAAGATCCAGTTGGAGGTGGTCAGCAAAGTTTTGATGAAGATTAGCCGTTCCAGAAAATTGTCTTTTTCTTGTTGACTTTGGGGTCCATATACATTTGTTACAGTCCCCATATGGTTCGAGCATGTGATCTCAAAATGGGCCGTTATTGTTCCTATGGTGGCAAATGATCTACTTAAAGAGACAATACAGAGATTCCATAGAATGGCCAGACCTCTTAAGGAACCTATGGAGTCTGTTATAATGAAGTCACATCCTTGCCAAATGCATTGGAAGATGCTCTCTACTTCTATCCTTGCACATTTTGTTTCATGTAACATTAGAATATTTGGTTTTTCTATTTGGATGCAGTTTTCGAGGATCCTTTGTTTGGATCGACCATTGAGTCCTCTAATGTTGTAGGTAATGATATTCATCATTAAGAGGGTGGGGTTGGGTGGAGGTATCCCTCCAAGAGCTTGTGGATATGCCCTAAGTTGATCATAAGGTGACCCACTTCCTTGATGATTTGATGTACTAGTTTCCTCCCTCTTCTTTTGTTCTCTCGCGACACTTTTTTTGAGCTCGAGCTAGACTCTGTGGCTATGCCTAGATGAGTTATGGATCCTGCTGAGGAGTCAAGAAAGACTTTTTGTACCTTTCAGAGTTGCTCTTCGGGAAGTGCCTGTAGGTCCTTTTGATTGAGGACTTCCTCAAGTTTTTCCAGGTCGATGTATGTCAGATCTCTGTCATCCAGGTGCATTAGGATGTATCCATATGCATCCCCTTTCTCATCTGGGTGGAGTTCACAATTTGGATCAGGAGACATAGATTTTTGGTTCTTACCTTTGGTTTGAAGCGTCTCTTTGTGAGGATCTTGGATGGCTCCTTCTTCCGGTAGTTGGTTAAGGATCTCATATGAGTTCTTGATCAGGATCTGCGGTTTAGGGTCTGGGTTCTGCTTCCTCGGAGGATTTTTCTTCATGGTCGTGATGGTGGTGAAGTCATATTGTTGTGCAATGTCGCCTACTTTAGTACCTTTCTTATTTAGGGGGAAATATCTGAAGAGGTGACCATGTTCGTGATATTTTCTGTAGAGGAATGAGATGTGTTCGTGATCCATGGTTTGTTGCCAGTCTTCATCCTGGTATTCCAGCGTTAATGCTCCCAGTAGGACTTTTGAGATATTCATGTAGACACAGATTCGGGCGTATGAGGTGTACTTTCTTTGTTTTGTGGCTTTTGAGGTTTTGACATATTGGCCCACTGTATTTCCGATTCCCATGAGGATTTCCTCTATTCAGAACTCTTGTGGTAGGGAGTATAGGAAGATCCAAATGGGCGCCATGGTGAAGTCCTCCTTATCTTGGTTGAATCTCTCCGTCAAAAAACATAGAAATAACCCTCTTGAGTTGTAATGGCCCGTTCTCAAAGATTCGATCGTTGTCTTCTGGGTTGCACAAAATGATTGTGAAAAATCAATTGGAGCTAAGTTGGATCTCATAGTCCCCTTTGGGATTCCACAAGTGTTTTATCCACCTGGTCAAGTCTCATTCTGATGGCCATAGGCCTAAAAATTTGCCAATAAGGGCATGCTCGCTCATAAATTGTGTGTGTTCCCCCACTCTTGTTGAGCTGATGATGTACCTTGGTGGCTTATCCATTTGTGGAATGAATTTTCCCAGATCCCATCTGCGAGGTTCTTTTGGATGTGATGTGCCAGCTTCCACATCCATTTCCTTCATGATCCCTTACTCTCTGGCGAGGAGCTGGTCTCACATTTGCAGTGGTGGCTCAAATGTTGGGCGTTTTTCCCTTGTTCCCGACCGATCGTTGGTCGTTACGTTGTTGTACGAGGGGGGTTTCCCCCCCTCTGCTAAATG
>SNQJ01S0195925.1:0-17463 GCA_010110895.2 Picea sitchensis
ACACTAAGTGCTTTTGGAATTGAGCATATATAGTGCGCAGCTATCTTTGAAACAAAAGACTTCCCTGGGTTGATAATTTATGTTTCACTTGGTTGTTTGAAATTAATTAAGCAATTATAGTGACCAACACATACAATGCATCTGAAATTGCAGATTGGAAGGATAATACTCTGTACCCTGAAGAAAGGCCTTTGTAATGTTGTCACTGTATACATGTCCCTCTTTGACAAGTTCAACCAATCAACCCTTAGTTCATATAAAACAGAGTATCCAGTGAATGTACATCTCTATGTATTTACACTTACCAAGGTTTTCATATTTCAATATATGAGTCTATAAGGAATGTGGACTCAACTCTTCATCAGCACAATCTGTAAAAATATACCTTATATTTCCCTAAGACATCATTTTTATATGTGTAACTTCATAAGTTTAAAATAAACATAGAAGTTTTTTGCAAATGCTATATATATATTTAATGTCTCAAAACTGAAAGAAGTCTTCCTCTAAGATTCTACCATATACACCCTCCTCTGAATTATGTCAAATTACTCATCATTAAAGAACCAAAACATAGTGCATATCTATTGGTTGTTGCACATCAAAACCATAGAAACATAACTATGTTATGCTCTTCTCTTCTTGTGAGGGCTATAAATCTGCCATGATAGATAAAATTCTCTGGAAGTGACTTGGAATTGTACTTACCAAAACCTTAACATACTTGCCTCTTACTTCGTTAGGGATTTCATATGCAAAAAACAAAATAATTATTCAACATTTTGAAGACAAAAGGTGGAAAGTGAACCCCATTCATGAATACTAATTTCAAGACTCAAAAACTTATTAAAGGTTGATTGGAATGGGACATTTCAGGAGCTAACATCTGGCTCCAACTAGGATGGAAACTTCCCTGTGAGGTTTCCAAGAACCTAGTAGACCCTGTTCATGTCCATTCAATTTGAAACCCTGCAACCTCCTCTACTTATTGAGATTAGATCATTCTTCAAAAATATAAATCCAGGACTCTATAGTGCCTAGTCCATTGGGTTAAGGAGTCTTATACTGCAAACCTTCAATATCTTATATTCACTTCTGCCATACCTTGATATACTGAAAACAACTATGCTTATCCATTAAACACTAAGAACCTTCATACTGCAAACCAATTGAAGACTGCAAACAAACTCTCAACTACTGAGCTTATTCATGTATACTCCTACTCTAATCAACTATACTGCTTGTTGATCAAGTGAAATCATGCATCCAATGAAGCCATACAAGTAAACTCATGACTTGAAAGGCTTAAAATATAATAATAAAGACATAACAGTAACCATAAAAACTCTTTCAAGAGATCATACTCACTAACAAATGCAAGTGACATGATAAAATTTGAAAACTTTAGAGATTCTGAGAGATAAGACTCAAGTAAGTCTTCCATGGGATCTTCAAAACCATGGTCACCATCATACAGATTCAAAATAATAGACTTCTCATGTATGTATTCCCCTTGGCTATATCCATGTGACTCAAATCCATCACTATGATGTGCTTGGCCATCATAGTTGACAATTTCTGAGAGAAAATAATAGATATGTTCTTGATCTTCTACATCACTGTCTCCATAATGATCAAATGAAGGATGAGTCTTTAAAAATATATTATGAGAGAACTATTGATTACTCTCTCCAACAATGATATCTTTGAAAGATGAGTAAAAAATAAGAGGATATTTATTGGAATTTTGAACAACAGACTCATAACTATCATCAACCATGGCATGCATACATTATTGATCATCCCCATTTGTAGCTAAAGAAACCAACTCTTCAGATTCATAACAATCAGACTTAATGATAGTAAGAGAACCTTCAACTTCTTCACTATTCATTTATGGTTCATGGTCATGTGAAAGCATATCATCATGAATATCATTAGAGAGTTGTTGCAGATTGTGAGGGATAAATTCTTCTCTATCTATAACTTCAATCTCCTTATGCAATCCATATTCCTAACAACAATTTTCAAATAAAAACTCATCTGAAAAGTACCTTTTGCAATGCTCATTGAATACTTTGTGAAACTCTTTCAAATATGAAATATTAGAAGGAGGTAATGAGAAATACCACTTGCGTGCATCACCATCCAATGAATGCATGAACATCTTCATGTGAACATCCTCATGCTATAGATCTAGTATATCCATGCACTCATGGAACTTGATGAGGTATTCTACAGGATTGTCTTCTTTCCTCTCTCTGAAGATAGGCAGAAAATATCCCCATTCTGTCAAATGAGGTACTAGATGTGGGAAACCAGGAACTATATAAAAATTGAGAGGTGCAAACCTCCGAGCCAAAATAGTAGCAAATGCCTTTGACATTTGAATATTGTGGAGTCACCACTGAATTTGTCCTTCATGGATTCGCTAGATAGAAGATTACAACCAATATGATGCCCAACCTTTGTCTATCATCAAAAGCTAGAACTATGTCGTCTCCCAAGGAAACTTGCTTCAAAATCATTTCCCTGACAATGATGCCAATTTGTTATCACTCCAAGAGTCACTCTAGGTTGCAGATCAAGTGATCTTGGTAACTTAATCAATGCTTAAATAAAAGGTATAAAAATGGATCAAAGTGAATGACTTTATCAATAAATCCCTTACTCAAGACATACATGAATACACTCAGAAAGATAGGCCTTCAATTGTATTGATCGTATGGTTTTAAAATATTGAAAAGGATGAATAATACTTATCATACCAACAATATCACATACAACAAGAGTACATATGAAAGACTATCTATAATAAGTAAAAGTACTTGTGAGTTTAGTTTATCAATGAAAAGACAAGATGACAGTGATCAATCATTAGATAAACATAGAAAAATGAACATAATATTCACCCAAAGGTACATAAAGAAAAGAAGATGAAGGTCTGAACATATACAGTGAAAGAAACTTATATTCCAACATGTACTCAAAGATGTATTTACAAAAAGCATATTAAGAAATATCCAACTTCCAACCTCCTCTAGCTCCTCCCTTTGGTGCTCTTTATAGAGAGATTACATGATCATATAGATCCAAAATAGATGGATCACATAACCTCTTCACCTATCTTTAATTTTTTGAAGATATCCAACTCAAATCCGAATTTGTGAGGTGGCTAGCAAAAACATTGTATAAAATTTCTGGAAATATTCTTCTAAAGTATTGACCTATATCTCCCCAATAAAAACAGATTTTGGAAAACTGAGAGAGGTTTTTGAAGAGGATCTCGTTCGTGTAAAAAAAATCTCTCAACTTTCAAAAATACATTTCCATCTCATTGGAATATATCTCTAAAGAACATGACTAAAATAGGAAAATACAAATTTCTAAATCTAGTCATATTCTTACAAGCTAGGATTTGATCCCTAGAATGTTTCCATTGAGGAAACGAAGAGCCACCTGCATGATTTGATGGGGGACGATCTTATATTCAAATATATGTGTCCACCTTGACCCAAAAATCCTCTTTCCAAGTCGAATTTTGACCAAAACTCATCCATGTTGAAAGTTGAAGAGTTGGTAGCACAATACACAGTAAAAACACAGTTTGCACTTCCAACTTGCTGTAGATGGTTGTTTTGACCTTTATGCATGAAGAAATGACCTGGAAGGTGAATTAAAAGCTGGAATTGGTCTCTTTAGAGTTGATATTTCATAACATAACCTTTCATATGATAGGGCATACCAATTTTTGTCATATAGGCTTTCCCATACATCATTATGCAAAATTAGTGTTTATGCCATAATGTGTCACTCCAAGTATTTTAGACAAGCATACAATGCATCTAAAATTGCAACTTGGAAGGATAATACTCTGTACCCTAAAGAAAGGCCTTTGTAATGATGTCACTGTATACATGTCCCTCTTTGACAAGCTCAACCAATCAACCCTTAGTTCATATAAAACAAAGTATGCATTGAATGTACATCTCTGTTTATTTACACTTACTAAGGTTTTAATCTTTCAATATACGATTCTATAAGGAAGGTCGACTCAACTCTTCATCATCACAATCTATAAAAATATACCTTATATCTCCCTAAGACATCAATTTTGTATGTGCAAATTCATATGTTTAAAATAAACATAAAAGTTTTTTGCAAATGCTATATATATATTTAATGTCTAAAAACTGAATGAAGACTTCCTCTAAGCTACTACCATACACACCCTCCTCTGAATTATGTCAAATTACTCATCATTAAAGAACCAAAACAGAGTGCATGTCTTCATTATTGGTTGTTGCATATCAAAACCATAGCAATATAACTATGTTATGCTCTTCTCTTCTTGTGAGGGCTATAAATCTGCCATGATAGATAAAATTATTTGCAAGTGAATTGGAATTGTACTCACTAAAACCTTAACATACTTGCTTCTTACTTCATTAGGGATGTCATATGAAAAAAACAAAATAATTTTTCAACATTTTGAAGACAAAAGGTGGACAGTGAACCCCCTTCATGAATACCAATTTCAAGACTCAAAAACTTAATAAAGACTGTTTGGAATGGGACATCTCAGGAGCTAACAAACTCCTTCGAAGCTTCAGGCTCAGTTACCCTTCTCTTACATGCAGTTGGACCTACAACTATTCACTTGGTCATTGATTGTAAGGTGGTAGCTTTAGTGGCCTTTCCTACGTAGCTATAGAAATGAATGCATGCGAGACATGCATGTGGTACCTAGGGAAGACATTCTGTTAGCATCAGAAGTCACCCTTGGATTGCTAGCAGGAGCGGAGCCCAATGCGCATTAGTTTTATGTCACAATTTGTTTAATGGGGTGATCAAATGGATAAAGACTCAAGAAGATAAAACCTTAACTCAGGAAATCGGGCCTGGTATGTATGCAGCAAGGGAGGTCTTGATCCAACTTCTGTCAGTGAATGGATTAAAGTGTGGTAGATAGAAGACTTGTGAGAAGAATGAACAAAACTACCTAGGGCGATAGGCCTTGGAAGCTTGAGGATGAAANATTCAGCGCTACGAAAATAATAGGAACCGATTTGAAACAATGTAACTGTTACAGTGATCCAACCTACATCATCCTATAACAACTACAACTCGACTAGATCCTCCAATTCCGAGCTGTTCTAACATGGTATACAAGAGATGGAAAAGAGGCTGACATCCATAAAGTAAGAAGTCTCAAATGCCATATACATTAACTAGAGCGACCAGCGCTTCATCAAAACTTTACAATCAGGAGCCTTTCTCAACCATTGATAGATTACAAAATACAAAGACTGAGTCTATATACTCAGCAAAATTCGCCTATCAGAGGCATGTTCAGTCATCCAAGGCATGGTGTCCCTTCAGCCGAATTCGGATGGATAAATTTCGTCAGACACCACCATAATTGTGCATGGCTCCTGTAGGGGAGATAGCTGCAACATTAAAGGCCAACATGGTGTGCGCGGACTTTCTCTGATTAGATGAGGACCAACCATGACCCTTTGGAGAAACTCAGCGTACAGGACCGTCTCGGGAAGACTATCTGCCGGAACCCCCATACCTTCCATTTAATAAGTGAGTTGAGGTTTCAACTACCTTTGTTCACCTTCATTTAATTCTTTAGCGAGGACCAGGATCGAAACCAAGCTGAACTGGTCTTGGTAGACGCGGTATTTTCCTCTATGGAAAAACCTGACTCTTTGGCACCTTAGCATAACTCCTTTCCTTTCTCAAGTGATTGCGGGCTATGACCCTGTGCTTATTCCCAAAGCGCTTTCGACGTTCGTGAATGGAAGGAGTTAATCCTTGCTTCTTGAAATCGTGATGAGTGAAACACCGAGATGGCTTAATCTGGCGCCACACGCCCCTCTGGATTAGACGGTTCTGAACTCTTCCGACAATGTTGTGGGCCCCAGGTCCTAGACGCTCTCGTCATTTCGCGCATCAGGGAATGATGGAGCTGTTTCTTGCGTTTCGAAGATGCGATGGGCGAAAAGGCGAGGAGCCTAATCGCGCGCGCCAGTTGTCTCTTGTGGATGAACGACTGAGGTTTCTTCGCGATACTGCAGGCCCGACTCTGGGCACCTTCGGCGCTTTCAGGGTTTGGTGTTTTGAGATGTCAAACACCATGAAACTCTCACCCCTCAAACTCACGACTGCCAAAAAGCCGACGCGACTGGATCTCGCGCCACGTGTCATTTGGATGGGCAGCTGTTATTATTCCTTGCATACAATATGGGCGTGATATATTGTGTTAATTTCGGTGAAACTTATCTATTCGTGATTTCCTACCAACTGTTGATGTGCTCACATGGATGGATCCAGACCGTTGACACTATAATTTTGCTCGCTCGCTCGATTTTTAAGTCCGAAAAGGACTTATTCTATGCGCTGTGCTCGGCGCTCATCACGCCACTTGCAGACCTAATCGCTCTTGTGCTTTGGACAAGAAATGTTACTAACATTAGGCTCCATGGGGGATAGAGTCATCCCTGTGTTGCTATAAGGACTCATTTTGCAGTTCTAGTGCCTTACTGTTGGGCTATGGAGTCACTGACTAAGCCGAAACAATAAAAGTAAAAAAAAAGAATAGAAAGGACAATATTTACAAAACATTGGAGCCACTGAAGGCTCAGACAAATTTTTTTTTAAGAAAATGCCCATTTACTGGGCTACTAAAAACTTCTTCACCCTCCAAATCCTGCAACCTGTAAGTGTTATTTGAAAAAACTTCATAGATTTTGAAGGGGCCGATCCACAGGGCTTCAAATTTCCTGTGCTTGCCCTTGTCTTGTTTGGGAGCGTCCCATTTCAGCACCAGGTCTCCTATCCGAAATTCTTCCTTCTTGGCTCCCTTATCAAAAACCTGCTTGATCCTTTGTTGATGATCCTAAATTCTGTCTATTACCTGCTCTCTAGCCTGCTAGACTTCTACTAGTTGATAAATCCTTCTGACCATGTCATTGGTCTCCTCTTGATAATCCTGGAAGAATTTTGCTACGGGAATGGCCAGCTGAGAAGGGAAGACAGCTTCTGCTCCGTAAACTAACTGGAAAGGGGAGATGCCTATAGATCTCTTTGTAGTCACCCGATCGGCCCATAGAGCGAATTTCAGCTTTGAATTCCAAGCCTTTTTGTTGTCCTCCAATAATATTTTGATGATCCTTATGATACTTTTATTGGAGGATTCCGCTAAACCATTGCCCTGGGGATAGTACAGAGTGGAGTGAATCAACTTGATTCCCAATCGCTCATAGAACCTGACCAACGGTTCAGCCTTGAATGAGGTTGCATTATCTATAACAATCTTCCTTGGGAAACTGAATCTTGTGATGAGGTCTTCCAGGAATCCAATAATTACCTTGTGGGAAGCTCTCCTGGTGGGGATAGATTCGATCCACTTGGTAAAGAATTCTGTGGTAGTTAGGATCCATCTGTGCTGCCCACTGGAAGCAGGGTGGATTTATCCAATAAAATCTAGGCCCCATTGCTGGAAAGGTCCTGAAACAACTATAGGCTGTAAAGGCAGAGACTTGAGCTATTGTTTTCCTACAAATCTTTGACATTGGATACAGGCTCTAATTCCTCTGTGGACATCAGCGAACAAGGTGGGCCAGTAGTACCCGGCTCTGAGAATTTTGTGGGTTGTGGCCTTCCAGAAATGGTGCCCTCCACATAGGCTGCTGTGAAATTCAACCATGATCCTGTCGGCCTCTCGGGGATCCATGCATCTTAAAAGCACTCCCAGGGGGGTCTTTCCAGTATAAAATTTGATGGATAAGGCAGTACATGATTGCCTTGAGCTTCAAAGCTCTTGCTTTGTTTCTTTACAGGCTATCTGGAGGTTGCAGTTCTTACAGAAAGTATATGACATCCTTATACCAAGGACATTGAGCTAATGGGGGCTCCTTTTGAGGGTCTCTTTCAGATGGCCAACCCTGCTGAACTCCTGAGCATTCATTGATGAAATTTATCCCCAAAGCTTGGTAATTGGCTTCAGCCAACAACTTGGCTAAACCTTGACCTTTGATCAATTTGGTAGGCTTTATTTCCAGGTTGAATTCCAGAATCCTGGCTATCCACTTACTCCTTCTTCCGTCTATGCTGGGCTGGACAGGAATGTCTTTAACAGTAGCTGAGGGGACATAAGTGATGATTTTTGACTGCAGGACATAGACTCTAAATGCCTTGAGAGCCTTTACCAGGGCATAGGCCTGCTTCTCCATAGTGTCATACCCAACTTCAGCATCCCTCAATGCTCGACTGAAGTAGGCGATAGGCTGCTCAAGTCTGCCCTTGTTTGTCTGTAACAAAATAGCAGCCACCGTGTCAGGTGAGGCAAAGGAGAAAATAAGGAAATCCTTTAGGTAATCGGGGATAATAAGCATAGGGGCTTCTGTCAAGGCCTTCTTTATTTTCTCAAAGGAATGTCATGATTCAGAAGTCCACCTCACTTCATTTCCTTTCCTTAACATGGTTGTTATAAGTTTTACCTCCTCAGCAAAGTTAGGCACAAACCTCCTCAGAAAATTGATCTTGCCAAGGAAAGATTGGACCTCCTTCTTGGACCTCGGGATTGACAAGGCTTGTATTGTGTCAACTCTACTAGGGTCAATCCTGAATCCTTCCGTTGATACTATGTGGCCTAGTAACTTCCCCTCTTGCATGGTGAACAGATATTTCTTGGGGTTTAATGAAATGCCAAAATTCATGCATTTCAGGAAAACCTTCCTGAGATGACAACAGTGTTCTTTATCAGAATTTGAAAACACTCTGATGTCATCCAGATAGACGACCACAAATTTATCTCTTTCACCGACGAAAGCTATGTCCATGGCACACTGGAACGTTTCCCCTGCATTCATTAATCCAAACGACATCTTGGCATACATGAATGTGCCCCATGGAGTGGTGAATGTTGTCTTTTCCCTGTCTTCGGGCAGAACAGAGACTTGATTGTAGCCAGAGAAACCATCGATCATGGACATCCTGGATGCTCCTGTTACCCTCTGTAGTATATGTTCCATCTTCGGTAAGGGGTAGTTATCCTTTCGTGAGCTCCTGTTCAGGTTTCTGAAGTCTACACAGAGTCGGATCTCTCCATTCTTTTTCCTTACTGGCACCAAGTTCGCCACCCACTCTGAATATCTCAACGGTACAATGATCTGATCTTGAGGCAGCTTCTTCACTTCCCTCTCCATGATAGGCAGCAACATAGGATTGATATGTCTCAGCTTCTGCCTAAATGGATTTGCCTCCTCTTTTAATGGGATTTTATGCTCGATGGCAAATATGTCATATGTTTTGAGGTCTTCATAGGTCCAGGCAAACACATCAGCAAATTCCCTCAAAAGACCAATGTATTTGGACCTCTGCTCCTTTGTTAGGCTTCTTGACAATTTGACAAACTTGGGCTCACTCTCAGTCCCAATGTTGCACTAAATAGTACTAGTGTCATCCTCTGAGGTCTCGCCTTTTAATGACACATCATTTCCATCAAAAAGCCTTTCCAAAGGAACCAGTCCTCTTGGAATATGATTGTTGGGCAGCTGCACAATGTCATGCTTTTCTATTTTACTCAGCAACTCACCCCCATCAAGCCCTTCCTCAAAGACAGAATCGTGGTTGATATGCATCTCTGAAAATTCTTTGACAGTCTCCAAGAATTTCTTGATCTCGAGATCATCCTCGGATACCTTCCAATGTTTGATGTTGTCCAGTATGGAGGGCCTGTATTTTACTTCCACATCATATTTGAATTTGGGCGGCAAGGGTACTTTGAAATTGCCTGCTGATGTAGCCAAGGAATCTGCCACTGTGTTCTCCTCTCTTCGGATGAAAGAAATGTTAAATGCTAAGAAGAAATTGTCAATTAGGTCCCATACCTCATTTATGTAGCTTCTGAGTCGAGGATGCTTAGCCTGATAAGCGTTTCTGATCTGTTGGACCACCAACTCTGCATCACCGAACATTACTACCTCCTGAATTCCCATTTCCTTTGCAGCTCTTAATCCCAGAACAAGAGCTTCATACTCTGCCACATTGTTGGTAGCTTTGAATTCTAGTTTGTACGACAAAGATATGGTTTCCTGAGCAGGTGATACAAAAAATACCCTAGCACCAACACCTTCCCTGGAAGAAGCTTCGTCAAAGAACATTTTCCAGACGGGGGTGATGGAGAAAGAAAACCTATGGGAAATGGTGGGCTATTTTCTAAGCTTAAGAGGGGGCTCAAGAGCATGGGTGAGTTGTAGCAAACTATAACCTAAATCAGTGTCTAATGCAAAAATGGGATGGTTAGTAGGATTGGCTTCGTCACTGATTATATAGGCCAATTGGGATTCTCTGTATAGTCTTCTATGCTCTCCTCCAAACACTGGGATAGTAGCATATGTGAGGTCCATCTGCAAGGTTCCCCCTAGTTTTTTTATCCAAGATCTTGATAACAACATACCGAACTTGGGGGGGACATCGACCACTACAATATCCATGACCACACTTTTCATGGGCAGCTGAAACAAGGTCACGACCAGGTCTTTGATAACTCCTAGACACTAAACTTTTATGGAGTCAAAGGAATAGAGGTCATGATAGGATCGGGTGACTTCTACCCCTAACTCTTCCATGACAGTTTTGCNGACTCATAGGACCTAGAATAACGGTGGGCTTTTCATCTTGCAAATTGATGGAGTCTGTGGGAAGGCTTGTGACCTCAGACTGTAAAATCTCAGAGAAGCATTTCTTGAACCCTTCATGTTTAATCAATTCTGTCAGGGGCACAGGGATTCTGATTTTTTGAATTTCATGCTCGAAATTAAAAGAAGATGAGAGCATTGGGATTTCTCTTATTTCGGGAACATGACTCTGGACTATGGGAGAGAGGGGTTGGTTCTTCTTACCTCTACGACTGTCATCTACTTCATTAGCAGGTATCTCTGTTCTAGTGGACTGCTCAGGAACATCAGGCGCTACTGTCTTTTTCTTGGAACACAGATCATACCTGCCTTGGCTACCACTAGCCTTGTCTCCTTTGCTCAATTCATTTAGCTGACTGTCCATGAGAGAATCTTCATATGATGATTGAGTGAGGTGAGGAAAAGGAGAAATGTCTCCGAAGAAATGGATTTTAGGATCAAGCTCATATGTTTCCCTTTCTTCCCCCTCAGCCACAAGATTGTTTTGGAAAGGGGCCTCAATCTTCTGGTCTTCTCTGTCTCTTCCCCTCTCTCTTTGCACAGTCGAGGAAGAAATATTGTTTGGCCTTCTAAAACCTCCTCCCCTTTTAGTGTTTTGGGGGCCCTTGTATGTTTGCCTCCCCTCCACCTTCATTCTCTCCATCTCTGCAGGCAGAGACCTCACCATCTTGGTCAGTTCATCCACTTGAGGGTGGGGCACCGTTGGGCTAGAATTTGAGGCTTCCGACCTTCCCTTTCTTTTGTCTGCGTCGGTCTTGTTCCTCAGTATATCATCTAATAATACATTGGATTCTAATTCTATGGCCACATCTTGCATTTGAGCTAAGGAAGCGGCTCTTCTTTTTCTCAATAGAAGACAGAAATTAGGGCCAAACGCACTAGCATAAGAAATCTTGGCTGAGGCTTCTGAGGGCTTTATTTCGGCAGGGATTTTATTATACATCTTATTGAATCTTTTGGAGAAGTCGGAGATAGAATCTCCTTCCATATTCTTCAAAGACCCAAACTCTGTCATGTAATACATGAAATCCTTCCTATCTCCCCACTGCCTCAGGAAAGCACTATCTAGAGCTTTGATCCCAACAATAGATCCGGGGGCCAATCCTCTAAACCATTTCCTCACCTCACCATCTAGGCTCTGGACAAAGACTCTCATCCAGACATCTTCATTTTCAATGTTCAAGTTGTCTGCATAACTGTAGAAAGCGGCCAGGTGCTCTTCCGCAGTTATGTCTCCTTCCCCAGTAAACTTGGGCATATACTTCAGGTAGTCTCCAGTAGGGAGAGGATTCATAGGATGGGGTAGGATTAAGGGAGCATATCTGGTAGTGACTATTGTGTCCATTCTATTCAGAGGGGGATTAGCACCAACCATAGGAATATTAGGTGGAGGAGAGCTTGGAGGAGAAGGAGTTCGCGAAGGGGCTACTGGGAATGAGTCTCGAAGTGGAGTGGGAAATAGGAGGGGGTTTAAGGAGAAGGCTAACGAGCTCAAGTCAACATGTGCTCCTCTTTGCACAGGAGTAGTAAAGATAAGAGTGGGAAAATATTCTGTAGTCTTGGGTCTACGTCAAGGTACAGCTTCAGAGGAGAGGGGAGTGACAAAAATTTCTCCCTCCAATCCCAGACCAGGAGGGGAAAACTCAGCAGGAACACTCCCGAAATTCAGGAAACAGGAAACCTTCGAAGGAGGTCTATTAAGAAACTGAGGAGGAGAAAATGGAGTTCCTATAGAAGGAGATGGCGGATTACCTGGTTCGGTGGTGGAAGCTTCTTCTTCAGGGGCCTTTCCTTTCCTAAGAACCACCTCTGGATCAGTTTCAGGTGTATCTAGAGGCAGTTGTGGATGAGACCACGTGTGTCTACCTCTGAAATCCACAATTAATACAGCAGGTTCGCCACAGTGGAGTCGTCACAATGGAGTCGCCAGGTGCACGGTAACAATATTCAAAGGCTCTAATACCCGATGCACCTTCAGAATCAGAGGCTCAATGTCATTCAATCCTAGGGAAAATTTTCAACTTCGTCCCCGGCAACGGCACCAGAAATGTTAGCGTTAGAACTCACCCCTGGACTGCTAGCAGGAGTAGAGCCCAACAACCATCAGTTTTATGTCACGATTTGTTTAATGGGGTGATCAAATGGATAAAGACTCAAGAAGATAAAACCTTAACTCAATAAACTAGGCTTGGTATGTATGCAGCAAGGGAGGTCTTGATCCAACTTCTGTCAGTGAATGGATTAAAGGGTGGTAGATAGAAGACTTGTGAGAAGGATGAACAAAACTGCCTAGGGCGACAGGCCTTGGAAGCTTGAGGATGAAAAAATCAGAAGCCAAGATCCTCTTGGTCTGGAGCTTCAAGGAGCTGAAGAGTGACTCGACTGGATCCTCCAATTCTAAGTCGTTCAACGCTAAGAAAATAATAGGAACCAATTAGAAACAATGTAACTGTTACAGTGACCCAACCTACATCATCCTATAACAGCTACAACTCGACTGGATCCTCCAATTCCGAGCTGTTCTAACATGGTATACAAGAGATGGAAAAGAGGCTGACATCCATAAAGTAAGAAGTCTCAAATGCCATATACATTAACCAGAGTGACCAGTGCTTCATAAAAAATTTACAATCGGGAGACTTGCTCAACCATCGATAGATTACAAAATACAAAGATTGAGTCTATATACTCAGCAAAATTCGCCTATCAGAGGCATGTCCATCCATCCAAGGCATGGTGTCCCTTCAACTGAATTCGGACGGATAACTTTCGTCAGATGCCACCATAACTGTGCATGGCTCCTGCAGGGGAGATAGCTGCAACATTAAAGGCCAACATGGTGTGCATGGACTTTCTCTAATCAAATGAGGACCAACCATGACCCTTTGAAGAAAATCAGCATACAGGATCGTCTCGGGCAGACTGTCTGCCGGAACCCCCATACCTTGCATTCAATAAGTGAGCTGAGGTTTGAACTACCTCTGTTCACCTTCATTTAATTATTTAGCGAGGACCAGGATCGAAACCAGGCTGAACTGGTCTTGGCGGACACGGTATTTTCCTCTGTGGCAAAACCTGACTCTTTGGCACCTTAGCATAACTCCTTTCCTTTCTCAAGTGACTGCGGGCTATGACCCTGTGCTTATTCCCAAAGCGCTTTCGGCATTCATGAATGGAAGGAGTTAATCCTTGCTTCTTGAAATCGCGATGAGCGAAACACCGAGACGGCTTAATCTGGTGTCACGTGCCCCTCTAGATCTGACGGTTTTGAACTCTCCCAACAATGCTGTGGGCCCCAGGTCCTGGACTCTCTCATCATTTCATGCATTGGGGAATGATGGAGTTGTTTCTTGCATTTCAAAGCTGCAATGGGTGAAAAGGCGAGAAGCCTAATTGCGCACGCCAGGTGTCTCTTGTGGATGAACGGCTGAGGCTGCTTCGTGATACTGCGGGCCCGACTCTGGGCGCTTTCGGGGTTCGGGGTTTCGAGATGTAGAACACCATGAAACTCTCGTCCCTCAGACTCACGACTGCCGAAAATTCGACGCGACTGGATCTCTTGCCACGTTTCGTTTGGATGGGCAGCTGCTATTCTTCCCTGCATACAATATGGGCGCGATCTATTGTGTTAATTTCGGTGCAACTTCTCTATTCACAATTTCCCGCCAACCATTGATCTGCTCACATGGATGGATCCGAACCGTTGACACTGTAATTTTGCCCGCTCGCTCGATTTTTAAGTCTGAAAAGGACTTCTTCTGTGTGTTGCGCTCGACGCTCATCGCGCCACTTGTAGACCTGATCGCTCTTGTGCTTCGGACGAGAAATGTTACTAACACATTCATTCATGCTTGTTGTGAATTCCATTTGAGTCTTCTTCCATTAAGTCATCCTAGGGCCTGGGTCTAGTATATCTTATAGGTCTAATCCATATCTAGAATATTTGCAACATATCCATCATTTTAAAAAGAAAAATTTTGCAAGTCCTTGTGTGTTGCACTATAAGTTTCATGTGAGGCCCCCTCATTGGTTGACAGGTTTGTGTCCTGCAAGGCCCTGTAAAAACTATAGAATTACAGACCCAAACCCTGGCCCTTTTTTGTAGGTCTGTTCTCTGATCTAGAGTGTTCTACACTAGTCTTTTCTTACCTAGTTTGGTCTTTGTTTGAATATTTGATTGTCACATAAATTGCTTTTAAAAGTTTGCTTGAGTACATTTGTGTGAATTGAGTTGTACTTCTTGGAAAGTTTCCCTTTCTTTCTGATAACTTTAGTAAAGTTGGGCTAAGAATCCAATAGATTTGAAGAGATCTAGTTGTTCTTGCCATTGGTCATTCTACTCTTCCTTGTATGACCATTTCTCATCACTAGATCTATGTAACATTCCCATCCACCCAGGTTGGGCCATGCCACACAAAACTCTCTCTTTTTACAACTATGGTTCCATAATGTAACATTCCCCAGCACAACTGAGGAACATTACGGTGCAGAATACACATAAAAATGAAATTCAAGCTAACTAAAGTAATTCTTTTACCGTTAGCCAATTTCCTATAGCTTACAACTACAAATTTAAAACATATTTAGCTACTATCTATAACCATAAAACAGGTGCATCTAAAGAATGTTAATAATCAACATGAAATGTAGCTAAACCTCTCATTGCAATAGCATATAAGTCATTCTCATTTATGCAGAGTTCATGCACAACAATAACACATGTAAATAACTCAGCGAAAAGATAAAACACTTATCTTTAAACAAGAATTGTGCAACCAACTGTTTGGGACGGTTGTTCCACCCAACCGTAGAATGACTATTACAAATCTCAACATCCAGTCACCCCCGATCCAAGGCTAGTAATCCACAAAAGAGGGTGGTCTCTCATCCTCCACTCACAGCTCATAAAACTCATAACCTAACTGATATTATCCTACAACTATCCCATTTTTTCCACTAGCTCTCTTCCTCCTGACCTTCCCTACCCAAGGAATGCACCATTTGTTTATCAGGGATAACCCAAGGGATGTGCCATCCATTTATCAAGGTTAAACCAAGGAATGTTCCATTTGTTTATCATGGTTTCTCTGGCACATATAACTAGGAATATCTTAGTTGGGAACTCAAGGGAACTTTTTTCTAGGAAATGTTCCAACAAACCAACAAAAAACACTTGTTGTTACAGTGCAACTCACTCCGGATTTCACTTTTCAAGCCTGAAAACTTGTCTCTTCAATATTCAACTCAAAAATGCTCCAAATACGTTCCATCTTTCTCTAGAATCCACTCTCCATGGTTACACCCACTCCCAGCTCTCTTTCTTCCTCTCTCCTTTTCTTCATGCACCCAAACTTCCTTCCCCAAACTATTGTCCCCAACCCATACGAATTTCCTCCCTTTGTATTTCCTTTCTTGACTCACACTCTTCCCCAAGATGATTGTACTTAATCCCCATGTGCCCAATAACTTTGGGATGTGACCACTCAGAACCACCCTCTTACATGTATTCAATGATTGGATTTTGGAACACTCAATCAAAATTTGGAAGGTTCGTATACAACTAGCAAGTTTAGGAAAATGGGTTAAATTAATATACATGGGTATTTCCCCCTTGGACTCCTCTTGGCCATTATCCTAGACACTCCCCCTCTTGTGGATCAATTCATCCCCCATATCTTGTCCATGTACCCTTAGCAACTGGCATCACATTTTATTATTAAAACATATAAATACAATTCACATATTACATCGATTTGGTTGTATCCACACATTATATCTACATAAGCATTAATTAGACTAGATATTATAGCAGGGATGTTACATTCCTCCTCCCCTACAATTTTTCACCATCCTCGGTGCACTATATGTCGATAGACACACACACACATATATATGCAAATTTACATCACAATACGTATAAATAAAAATTATGCAATTTAGCAACTCCAACAACAACTATAACCATCAATATATTGTTCCTCTCAACTCATTGACCCAAGGAATGCACCATTCATTTATCAGGGTTAGCCCAAGGGATGTGTTGGTCCTAAGGTATGCACCTGATTGCTAAAGGGCAGAGCTAGGCCACCTCAAGTGTTGGAATGGTTGGTTTTTATGAATTAAGTTTGTTGGTCAGCTGATAGATAGGTTTCCAAGGATAGGGATCTAGTTGGAGTGCTCAAGAATATCACTATAAGGTTTCCCTTAGATGGTGGCATGAATTTTTATGAAAAGAGAAAGATATGAAGAATAAAACAAATGAAATAAATACAAGCATACAATTTGTTACTTGTTGTATGAAATTTCAGACTTGAAATAATATTTCAGATCCAAAACATGTACCTGGACACAAATCATCCAAATGGGTTGTATTACAATAAAATATTCATTGAAACAGTAGCTGAAACATGTTGCATTACAATAAACAGCTCGTTGAGACAATAGATGAAAGGAAAATAAATAATACTTTGCATACATTTCAATTTTCATCTAGATAAGATAACAAGACACACAAGATTTGAGAAGAAAAGACAATCTGTCACAAAAAATTATATTCACAGGGTGAGAAAATTAACTGTTTTATGCTTTAAGGGCCAACCAAAATCCCGATGCTTGATCTCCCGAAAAATAAAACTGAACCCTTTTACATTCAAAAATCCATCTCTTTGTCTCTATCCAAAGAGGGTTCAATTACCTATCTAGGATCTAAACTCTAAAGTTCAACTTTACATCACAATCAGATCATGTAGGT
>SNQJ01S0195926.1:0-17464 GCA_010110895.2 Picea sitchensis
TCACAGTAAAGACTCACTGCCACTAAGATTAATGATTCAAAGTTAAAAAGTGAGAAATGGTTAATAATCTACACTAACTGATTCACCCCCCCCCCTCTCAGTTAGTTCATACCTGTAACAAGGTTGTCCTCCCATTGAAGATTGACCTCCAATTTACGGTGTACTCTTATGTGTTGGTTGATATGGAGGATGTTTATCTTGTGTAACCATGTTTGTGTGAATGAATTGACTGCTGGCCATCTGACCAATGGGATGACCAAGTAAAGCACTTGGTGCATGTGTGCATGACCCGTGTTGGAAGGGAAATGTATTCACAAATTATTGAGTCAGGGTTTCCTGGGTCATCGATGTTCCCAATAAACAAAAATAACCATCATTATAAACTACAGGAGTTGTGGATAAAAATAAATTCTCAATTCATTCAGGAAAACCAAAAGTCGGTGGATTCATGCCAAAAGATTGTGTAGTGGTTGAATAGGGCTATAAAATGTAAGAAGAATAGGTATCAAAACATCTCATGGATGTTGGATCGATGAGTGGTTTTCTGAGTGTATCAATAAAAAGAGGATTTGCATAATATGAAAGGCTTTCTACGAAGGTTGTGATTGGTTCTTCAATGTGTTGGCCACTTCTAGGAGATATGCTCCCAATTTCATAAGTTTGATCTTCAATCATTCCCGTGTAAGAAAAATTCGCTTGATGTTCCTGAACTTCAAGATCCATACCTTGTATAGTGTGAAATATTTGATCCTAAGGATGACTAAAGGAATAAAAAAAACACACTCTTAAGAAAACTAAAAGAAATCAACCAAAAAAAAAAAGATTCAAGGATCTTCCAAAGACGAGATATCAAGCCGCCAACAAAGAAATGAAAAGCAGTTACCCCGACCTCCACATAACGCAACTTATTGATGCAAGTAACCCTTGATTTTGTGTGGTCACCCTCCAAGGGTATTGAGAGTGTGACACGACATCTTCCCCAGGTATCGTGGGAATTCCCTCATAGTCACCTCTATAGATTCCTAGGAAATGCCACTAAGGTTACCAACTTGCAGTCATCATCCATACAAGTACAATCGACATTCAATACCGAATGTATGGGAAATATATGAAAGTTTGAAATTATTCCAGAGGACTGAGGACAAGTGGACCAATAGACTCCATAGAACCCTAAACAGATTCAGAGTTCATGAAGTACCGAGACCAAATGAGTGAGTGACACTTCAGGAAGAACCCCCAGTATATGCTCTTTTCGCTATGATTGGTTAATATTTGGAGGGGTAATCTTCGCTTCTCTCATTCACGCGACCTCATGTTTAACCCCTGTGTGAGAGGGGGTTCTCGTCTATTCTTATATGAAAGTTGGATTTGTTCACTCTTTAGTGATCTACGGTCTGTTTAGTAGTATTTGACTATTTACTCACTTTTCCAAGTCCAAAGACCCTAATCCTGTGCTAATATTGGTGTGCTAAAACCAAAAAATGTTCTAGTTGATTTTATTAGCAAGTGGTTGATTTTAATGTATTTTACTCAATAGGTTCACGGAGATGAAATTGATGATGTGAGAGACTCGATTCCAATAGAATGCAAAGGAATGAGATGCAATTCGTTGTTTTCAATGAATTCTATTTATGGGAAGGAGAGGAGTTCTATTCTTCTTAACATAAGAAAATACTCAAATTTTATGAAACTTTCAATTTCTAGGATCAATATGATGCCAAAATACCAAGCAATGTTTCCAAAATCCAAAATGCACATTCAAAACTGTCTCTTTTCCAAACATGTACCAAAACAAATTTCCTAAAGAATGCAAAAAAATTATTTGTTTGATTATGTATGCAATGATATATACACACTTTTTCACTTCTTAACTTTCAAGTGAAATGAAAGATACCGATGTTTTATACAAAGAAATACAAAGAAAAAAATAAATGAAACAAAGTGTGATATAACTTGTTCAATCAAGGACTCGAAGATGCAAAAGGGAAGGAAGACAATCACTCATAAAAATCCTCAGAAAAGAAGTAGCAAGAAACAAAATTCAAGGTTGGGTTGTAATAAACAAAAGAGTCTTAATCATATAGAAAAGTGAGATGTTTCAATGAAAAAAATAAGGGCTCAATACCAAACAACTTTTGCAAACTCTAGTTGATGAACACTCCTAAACAATCAAGTAATTTGAAAACTTTGTGAGACGAAGATAAGAAAACTGAAAGGAAGGATGAACTAAGGGATATTGTTAACCCAAGGGGACCACAAATAGAAGAGATTTGAAAAATCAAAGAAGGAAATGAAATGAGTAATAAATGCCAAATTCTCAATCAAACAAAGTCACAAATGGATTAGGAGATGCTGGGAAAAAATCATTTTAAAGGAAGACTGAGAAAAGCAGGGAAAAACCTCACAAAAACACCTAAAAGAGGAGACTGGAATCCCTTTTACCAAAGGAACAGGGTTCTATGGTTCCCCCTAGGGGGATTAGGGGGAATTCCATTCAGGATAGTGGCACCCTGGTGTCAACTACAAGGAAGTGCCATTTCTGAAAAGGTAAAAAATGGCTTCCACAAGATAAAACTCAGCAGAGACTCAGTGAATGGTTTTGTAAACTCTTCAAACAATAAGAGGGTAGGGGAAATAGATCCAAATGAATAATCAAACAAGAAATATCTAATCACAAGCAAGGATTCAAGACAAAACAAAGGAAAGAATAGTCAAATTCCTTCCCCAATGGAGTCACCATTTTTTTGTTGTGAGAAATCTTACCCTATGGATAGGTTAAGCTCTAATTTCGACCAAGACCCCTTATTTGGTCCAAATATAGAAGTAAACAAATGGTTTCTACTTTCCATTTAAATATATCTAAAACAATCAAACACGAGAGAAGAATAATGTGGCGTACCTCATTGCAATGTTTTTTCCCACTACTCCAATCCCTTGGGATTGATCTCCAAGCTCCTTAACGTAAATGAAGTCCTCCAAAGACCAACAAAGGAAATATTCCTCCTAATCTATGTGATTATATAAAGTAGATCTATCTATAAATATTGAAATGACAATAGAAACTAAAATGTAGATGTAGAACACATGAACTTGAAGGGAATAGTCCAAGTTAATATTAATTGGAAAACAAGTTACAAGCACTTACAATCCATGTCTGACGCTGCAACACCTTCTCAAAGTTATCCTCATCTAGCCCCTTGCACGAATCTCTTATGAATAGAATGATGATACTTTAGTAATTTCCTCCCCCCCTTCACCATGGAAATAACTTCAATATATAGGCTTCATAAGCACAACCAACATGAGCTAATGAGGGAAACATTGTTGAGGATATGGCTCCTTAAGTTGGTATTTGATCCTAAGATAGAGCCATAGTATAGGAGTTGACCAAAACAAGCTCATCCATTTAGAGTTGGCCCTTAGGAAAAGGTGGAAGGTCCCATATTTCCCTCTAACCAAACTAACGCCCCCCGTTAGTGAGAGACAAAGCACCATTGGCGCCCCTTCAACATGGTAGGGGGAGCATCGATGCTCCCTAAGCATGGGTAGGGGAGTGCCATGCTTCTAAAATGCCCAAAAATGGTCGAAATTTCCATGAAAAAGGTGTGTTTTGACTGTCAGATGACAAGACTTCTTCTTCCAACATGACTTAGGGATTGTGAAAAATGTTTATATGGTGTCAACTAGTTGTGACACTTAGAAAATCAAATGTGACACTTGGTAAGGTGAATATGACACTTGAGACAATGAATGTGACACTTAACAAGGTGCATACGTCACTTTGTGACACTTACGACACTTAGGGTGCGACACTCATGTGTGACATTTTGATGTGTAACATAGAGGTGGGGGATGATTAATCCATGAGGGGAAATTCCTAGGGAGTGTCTAAGAGGATCCCAAGGGGGAAATTGTATATGGGTATTAATTCAAACCCATATTTCTGAATTTTATTATCGTTTGGGGAAACCTTGTATTTTTGTTTGAGTGTATGAGAGCCCAATCATTGAATACCTTTCAAAGGGTGGGTGTCAGAGATACATCCCATAGTTATTGGAAGCATAGGGATGAAGTACAATCAACATTGGGTAGAGTGAGCAATCAAATTTCTTGGGAAAATAGAGGAAATTTGTATGGGGAGATTAGGAATATTTTTCACATTCATTCTTGACATGACCAACAAGGGGAGAGCAAGGAAAATGATCACCATAGCTAGAGAAGGAAGGCTAGGTGAATTTGGAATAATGTTAGAGCATTTTTGGATCATTTTGGAGCTAGAAATTGAAGATCCAGGTTGTTAGTCTTGAAGAGTGAACTCCTGTGGGAGTTGCACTGTAATAACAAGTGTTGTTCTTGGTTGCTGGTAGTTTTCCAGACATTCAGTTACCTTGAGTTATCGATAGAGATATTACTAGTTAAATGTGCTAGAGAGACCCTGATAAATGAATGGGATGCATGATGGATTGAGAGTAGTGAAGGGTTACATCCCTTAGGTTCGGAAGGTTAAGAGGAAGAGAGCTCAAGAAAATTTAGGATAGTTGTAGGAGAATACCAATGGGTTGTGAGGTATTGAGCTATGAGTGGACTGTGAGAAGCACATTTCTTTTTTGGATTCCTATCCCCAGATCGAGGGTCACTTGTTGTTGAGATTTGGAAAAACAAGTCTATGGTTGGGTGGAACATCCTTCCCACAAATTTGGTTGCACAAACATTCTTTTAAAGATACATGTTTATGTATTATATGATTTTTCTTATGAGTCTTATGGTTGTGCAATTTAATATGTGAATGATAATTGTTTTATGTGTTGTTATAGATGATTTATTAGCTAGATTCATGTATATTTAGAATGATATAGATGCATTTAATTATGGGTATCATAATATAGTTAATTATGTGTATAAATTGTGGTTGGTAAGCTACAGGAAATGAATTAGCATAATTTTAATTTCAATTTTTATGTGTATTCCAGATAGTAATGGTCCTGATCAGTTAAGTTGGGGGAAGTTACAAGAATAGAGGCAAGAGAGACCTATAGTGTGGAAATTGTTGACCACATTGTATGAGGTGAAATGCGAACAAAATCCATGATGTCCCATAAGAACTTGTTGGCCCTCGACCAGGTTTTGTGGAAATGCTAGTCATGGTTGACCAATTTTGGGACTTCGACAGGCTGGTCAAAGATGGAGTGCCAGGCGAAGTGGAGATCATGGGATCTTGCCACCTTTTGCGGGCCTTTTTAGGTTTAGGTTTCATGTAATGGGTATGGGATGTTGACCCATGGGTTTACCCATTCTTCACCCCTTTTGTAATGTATAAATAGAAAGTTAGGCGATGTAAGTAGGTGGTTCTAAGGGTGATATCAAGCTAAAGGATTTGTGAATATTGTGTGTTGAGAACTTGCAGAGCTGATTGCAAGTGATTGTAAAGAGGCTTTGTGTTGTGCCAAGCTCGGGGAAGGGGGATCTGGCAAGGTGAGCACAAATATCTTTTCCTATGCAGAGTTGGTTTTGTGGCTCTGTGCATGTGAGAAGATTGAAAGAAGATAATAAAGAAGACAAAGAGTTGGTGGACATAGCCCCATGCTAGGGGTGAACCACCTATATCCTGTTTTATGGTTGCTTTGTGTGATTGATGCGATTTATGCTTAGTGTTGTCATCTTTCTGTATTTTAGATGCATCTGATATAGTATCTTAGTGCTTAGTAATATGAATGAATGCTAGATCTGATCTATTTCTATGTGCTAAGTGCTTGGATGTATTAGATCTTGTTGATTACTATGATTCTCTGTAATTAGGGTTTTACCTACGATGTAAATGAGGGTTAACTGATAATGAATGTTAAATTCTAAGTTCTTTGTTAAGTACTGTGATCATAGATCTGTGTCCCATCTAGGTTGTAGACACTTGAGTCCTGTAACCCCCCCTGCCTCTACCTCCGGTGAGACTTCATCTTCTTCACAGGTGTTGCCGAAATGGCTGGTAGTTAGGGTTTTGTTGGTGCATTGTTGAAGCATTGAACCATGGGTCTACCCCTGTGCCAACAAATGATTCTGTTGCTGGGACCTCAAACTATGATTGTTGGGAACTAAAGAAAAGAAGAAATCTTTGTGCATAGATATGTTATTATGGTTCGCATTACTCTACTTGACTTTCGAAGCTCTGTGCTAAGAAAAGAAGTCTGATCTGAAGAAAAGAGGTAAGACATTAAATATTTGTGCTCTGATAAAGGTAAGATAAGTGGAAATTTTTGTTTCAAAAGAATGGATCTAGGTATGTTTGACAGATTTGGTCCTAGTCTGAAAACTAGGGCACAACTAGAAGAAAGAAGATATGATATGAATAGATCTGATAGAACTAGTGAAATATATGTTATTGCTATGCATAGTAAGAACTGTTGGACTAACAAGTGGATGCAGGATCCTAGAAAGATTTTTTTGCATATACACCACTGTGATCCCAGTGCACAGTACAAGAAAGGTTGGGGATCATTCAAAAGAAAGAGAGGATTGACTCTTTGTTATAATTGTAGAATACTGGGACATCTTGCTAAGGAATTCCCTAGTCGAGGTCCTATTTTCCTTTGTTGTAAGGCTACTAGACATGAATTTTTAGATTTACCTATAATGATTGCTAAAGTTGAAAAGATGAACATGAGACAAGAAGATCGTGAGGAAGGTCAAGAGACTAAGAATATTCTCAAGAACCAGAAAGAATCAGAGACTATATTATTGAAGATGAAAGAAACACTGAATGATCATAGAGACATCAATTTATCAGAGATCTTAAAAGAGAAAGAGTGCATAGAAACAAGAATAGGAGACTTCGACATAGACAGTGTATTGGATGCAAAAACATAGGTGAACATTATGACAGAAAGAACTTGGGAATTTTTTTGAAAGCCTGTTATGGCTCCTTCACTCGGAGGAATAGGATTTTTTAAAGGAAAGATGATAACCTTATGTGGAAGACTCACCCATGTACTTATGAGTGTTCATGGAGCAACGACGGAAGAATAATTTGAGGTCATTAAGTTTTCTAAGAACAACACTCCTTTTGCACTTTTGTTAGGAAAGACCTGGATTGAGAGAGATCATATCCGAAGGAAAGAAGAAGAAGAAGCTATAAAACAAAAAAAATGAATACTTAAAGGATTTCATGGCTAGGAGAAAAATGTGCTTAATCGAAGAAAAAGATTACAATTCGAAGAAACTAAGGACCAGAGACCTAGTTTTTGAAGTTAAAAGAACACAGGAAGACTTTAAGAACTTATCCATGTAGGAGAGTAGAGCACCTACTACAGAAACAACAAGAAAATAAATATTATCCTCAAATATTGTGAAATATTTTCAATAACATGAAGTTACTATGATAAGAGAATGAAAGAATCAAAATGGAAAGAGGAACCCAGTGAATCAGATCACAGGAAAGAAAGCAAGGAAGCTCAGTAAGAACAAAGAAAAGTTAGAAAAATTGCAGGAGGTTCCAGAGAAGACGGAAAGCTTGCAGAACTTGAACCTCGCCGAAATAGCAGAACATCATCGACTGGCACTTCGCCACGGTGAAGAGATATGACCATTGTAGGCATCCCGACTGTTAGAATGATGCTCCAGAATGACTAGAAACACAACTATTGTCGGAACGTTCGCCATTGGACCGTTGGGACCGTGTCATAATGGATGGAATTGCATTTATTGAGGTGTTCCTACCCATTGGAGGAGTCCGTTACGACGTTGTCTATTTATCTCGTCGAGCATTACACTGAGAAAACTTTTTCCAATTGTGATTATCCGAGACCACAGAGAACTAGTTGCTTTCACATAGTGCTTATTGAGAGCTTTCCACATGTTCTGTTACATTGAGTGTTTTCTCACCGACCTAAGATATATGATCTCGAGCGTGCACGTCGAATGACATTAGCATAGTATAAAAGTCTGTCGAAGAGATCCTAATAGACATCATGGCTGAAAAGGTGATGTTCGCAAGCATACAAGCTTCATCAATGCGAGGATTGGAAGCATCCCCATCGACTGTGCAACATCAGTCTAGTCGACCCACTGTTGAGAAACATAGTAAGCATCGTGATGACTTGGTGAATTTGAAGATCATCCCATGAATCCTTCCTGAATACATCCTGCCTCTGGTTGGCACTGTGATTTGTGACAACATCCCGAGGGACTTCGACTACAAAGTGATCATCACATACCTCCCGAAGGGGATACGCATAGTAGGACTTCAGTTGGAGAGGATTTTGACATTGAA
The DNA here is from genome assembly GCA_010110895.2 of Picea sitchensis. Classification (NCBI taxonomy): domain Eukaryota; kingdom Viridiplantae; phylum Streptophyta; class Pinopsida; order Pinales; family Pinaceae; genus Picea; species Picea sitchensis. The sequence goes on from SNQJ01S0195926.1 coordinate 8,261, forward strand.
TATCAACGAATACAACTTGGGATACCGCAAGAACTATGGGATGCTCGTACCTCATAAGTACTTGACCAAGAAATCGGGGAAGAATTCGAAGATAATCCCCCAGCCATGGACCATGGACATCGCGAGGTCCACGATCCTCAATGTGATGAAGTTACCACACTTTGGAAGACACCAGGAAGTTAACGCGTGCGTTAAACACCTGTTTTCATGATTCCATGGTGGTTACCTATGGTTGGACAGGTGCATCATAGTAGATCCGGCACTGATCCACCGAATCATCAGGTTAAGCATGCAAGGACCAGACCCATAGGACTGTTACCTAGGGAAGGTTGTAGGTCGTGCCCTGACACAGAAAATAAAATACACCTATGGCGATGTGGAGAAGGGGAAGTAGGGATATACATTAGCCTCCATCCAGAATGATGTAGTGTGCCTAGTTTTCCAGTTGATCACTAGTAATCTCGTCTAGAAGAATAGGCCAACACAGGTCACGGGGTTTTTCGTCGACCTCGTAGGAAAATGCGTTGAAGGGATGAAAATGAAATGGGTGAGATACCTCGTCAACCAGTTAGAGAATGAATATCATGAAGCTCGAGATCAGGGCTATGAGTTTCATTTTAGTTGACTGTTGATTCTCATCACCTTCACTGCTTGGGATATGTCGGAAGGATCGACCTTCCCTGAAATTGAGTCATCTAAACCACTAGATGCGAAGTTCACTACGCTATGGTATTCGAGTGACATGGAGAAACAATGGCAGTTAAACATGGTATTCCACACTTATTATCTACAGTTAAGGAGGGACATTGAATCCTTCCCTCGCATGACGTCGAATACATTGCATCGGTTCAGGCCATTTGTGAAGTTTCGCGCAGACAGGCATTTCATATATATCATTGCATGAAGAGATGAAATCAAGGAGGAGCTACAAAGTTATTACAAGCTCACTGAGGAAGACATGGAGGAAATCACCAAGGAGTGGCTTGAAGAATTCTTTGTGCCAGTTGAATAGGCAAAACTGTCCGACCCCGACCTCATCAGAAGTCGTGTAGTCACTCGCAAAGAATATGATGCACCCAATAAAATAAGGAAGATGTACAGGAAATACACAGCGCATCAGAATAGACTGCATCAAAATTACCTGAAGGAAGAGGAGATGACAAAGTGGACAAAGAAGAGGATGAAGGGAAGTAAGGCAAGCAGAAGCAGGGAAAACTAACACCGCCTAAAGATCCCCTCGAAGAGACAAAGACATCCAATAAAAGAAAGGTTTCCCCAAAGAAACCTACATCGCAGAAGAATTCAAAATCCAATAAACCGCCATTTTAAACTATGCTAACGGTGGATGACATTGACCTTATCATTGTTGCTATGTCAGACACCTCGAAGGATATGTTACAGTGAAGTGAAGCCAAACAGGAGACAATGTTTGACAGGATCGAAGCAGATCTTAAAGGAGTACAACATAAACTCTATTCAAGTTACGCAGTGTCTACTGCACCACCACCATTAGAAGGAGAAAATTTGGGAGATGAGACTGCCTAGCTATGCAGATTAGTAGAATCGACAGAAGCTCACCTTCATATTTTCCAGGAGGAAAAGGAACAGGACATAGAGGTGATGAAGAAAGAAAAATAGGAAGCCATAGAGAAATGTCATGTTGCGTAACAAGAAAAAGACAACCTCCAGGTGATGTTTGCAGAGGATAGAGCGCAGATCCATAAGGAGAAGGAACAACTACTCACAGAGTAGATGGGAGTTAACAAAGCAGTCACTAGAGAACTTCACTCTGTGATAGGCTTATAACAGAGGGAATAAGAAGCCATTGAGAGGAAGGTGGGGAAGCTCACTGAAGCCATTTAGAAGCTCCAAGCACGAATAGAAGAACTAGAAATACAAGCCATGCCAAGCACTCCAAAGGAAGTGTGAGATCAGAGAGAGGAAACTGCCTGGAGTGCAATTGAGGGAATAAAATAAATGACCTTGGAATGCAAGAAACTCAGCAGTCGAAGTGTGCAGAACTATGATCACCTTGCAGAGGACCCTGAACTAAGGATGTTGGAGTCATATCTCTAGTAAGTGAAGCAACAAGTAGCAACAATGCAAGCATAGTTGAAGCTACTGTCATCGATCGAGAGGATGAAAAGGTCACAGTAACAGCGCATGGTTCATCAACAGGTCCATGTCATCTAGAGTAAAGTCATGGAAGTGACCCAGAGGCTCCATCCAGTGCAAGACGAAGCTTGCACAAATTTTGAGGAGATTGAAGAACAAGGTGCACAACTAGAACAAGTGGTCACCTTAGTTGAACAATGATTGGAATGAAATGTCACTGAGAAGGTCATTTAGGAGTTCGACGAGCATGAGGCTCTGGAGAAACAATAGGTTGAAGCAACTCGAGCCAAGATCGAGGCCTTTGAGGTAGAGTTGCCTAGATCAAAGTGACTCGAGACGAGTCACAGGTGAGTGTTAGGGCCTGTTGGCCCTCGACCAGGTTTTGTGGAAACGTTGGCCATGTTTGACCAATTTTGCGACTTCGACAGGCTGGTCGAAGATGAAGCACTAGGTGAAGTGGAGATCGCAGGATCTCACCCCCTTTTGCGAGCCTTTTTGGGTTTAGGGTTCATGTAACGGGTATGGGATGTCGGCCCATGGGTTTATCCATGATTTGGCCCCTTTTGTAATGTATAAATAGAAATATAGGAAATGTAAGTAGGTGGTGCTAAGGGTGATATCATGCTAAAGGCTTTGTGCATACTGTGTGTTGAGAACTTGCAGAGATGAGTGCAAGTGATTGTAAAGAGGCTTTGTGTTGTGCCAAGCTCAGGGAAGGAGGATCTAGTGAGGTGCGCACAGATCTCTTGTCCTATGTGGAGTTGGTTTTGAGGCTTTGTGCATGTGAGAATATTGAAATGATATAATAAATAAGATGAAGAGTTGGTGGACGTAGCCCCATGCTAGGGGCGAACCACATATATCATGTCTTATGGTTGCTTTGTGTGATTGATGTGATTTATGCTTAGTGCTCTCATCTTTCTGTATGTTAGATGCATCTGATATAGTATCTTAGTGCTTAGTAATATGAATGAATGGTATATCTGATCTATTTCTATGTGCTAAGTGCTTCGATGTGTTAGATCTTGTTGATTACTACACTTCTTTGTAATTATGGTTTTACCTGTGATGTAAATGAGGGTTAAATGCTAATTAATGTTAACTTCTAAGTGCTCTGTTAAGTACTGTGATCACAGATATGTGTCCTAGCTAGGTTGTAGACACTTGAGTCTTACAACCCCTCTGCCTCTACCTCAGGTGAGACTTCATCTGCTTCACAGGTGTTGTCGAAAGGGTCGGTAGTTAGGGTTTTGTTGGTGCATTGTTGAAGCGTTGAAACCCGGGTCTGCCCCTGTGCCAACAACACTAAAGGAAAAACTTGAAATGTAAATGTACATGATATAAGATATATTAAATTGTCATCATTCCATTAAGGTTAAGGAAAAAAAATTCTAACATTTATATTGTCCTCATTTTCATCATTCTATTGTAATATTTCTATTGTCATCATTCCATAGAGGTTAAGGACATGATTTTTCATATGGAAGGTCAAGAGTTGGGAAGGAGAAAGGCCGATAGTCAAGATGAATTTCAATAAATAGGGTGATTGTACTTGATTTGGGGATTTTGTCTCTTGAAACGTTCATGCACTATTGCTGGAACTTTAATGAGAAGAAGCTTGTTTGGATAATATATTTTCTATAGAACTCATATTCTTGTGTTGCAATTGTTGTGGAGTATTTTTCTACCTTTGCTCAACACTTTAGTTGTGTAAGAATGTATCTCACATTGTAGACTACTCTCATGTGGATCTCTTGAATTTTTATTTTTGTTCTTTGGCAAATATTTCTCTGAATCTATGAACATATGATTGTAAATGATTATTTAAATGCTACAATATTATGGGTTTGCAATTATTTACTCAGATTCTTGTCTATGCTTTGTGTGAGCTATTTCTCAAGCCATTGCTAGACAAATGCATGGTTATGTGTTTACTTTCTAGTTACCTTATATTCATCCATACATAAGCATCTTATATTAGTTTCATTTCGCTCCTTAGTTTAGAAACCTTGGGTGGATCGAGCCACAAACAGTAAAATCCAAACCTATAATGATTGTCTAGAAATAATCTGGATGGGTTCCCTATTCAAAATGGTGTGAGGTCTAATTGGGAATTCTCACTAGGGGTAACCTCTATTGTTGATCAATGTCACATAGACCACATCAAAAAAAGTGATTCTACACGGAGGGATGGATGACAAGCCTACTCATGTGGAACCATTTCAAAAAATTGTTTTAATTAGTCCATGTCTCCTCTTCATATCTATGTATGGGACCACCCTTTAAGTATTTCAAGACCCTCAAGGGGAATCATAGTTAGGACAATTAATCTCTTGTCAAACTTGAAGTGTGATGGTGAAGGGGATATCTTTGCATTCATGCACCTTAATTAGTTTAACATCCCATGAAAAATATTAAAATTGTTTTGGATAATGAAATTTGTCAATTATTTATCCTCTCATTGGAAGGACGGGTTAAATCCTAGTTTAGGACATTACTAGTGAAATCGATATGTAGTTGGAAATAATTAGTATAATTTTTTATCATTGCTCATGCAGATTACGATTATGAAGAGATGTTTAATGAAATTGCAGAAATACCTAGGCTTAGAAATGAACCCATGGGGGATTTATTTCAAAGATTTATGTCGATTTACTGTATATTTCTTGAAAGTGACAAACCCTCACACCAATAAATTATTGATTGGTTTTCATGTCTTCTCTCTATTCCTTAAGGGTACATTTTCAATAATGAAAATGTCTTTAATTCACAAGATTTAGATCTACATAATGAATATTCAGTCAACTCCCATACCAGAGAAATCTTCTCAAACATAGAGTCTATACAAGCTTACCCTTAGACATATACTACATATAGACCACAATGCATATCTGAGAGTTATGTATGGCAATTGCATGCATATGCCCAACACATGCAATATTAACCCTACATAGTTGAACAATTATAGTTGAGAAACTATATTGAAACTTGTAATTAATTACAATTGAATTGGATAATGCATGTTCCTAATTGAATTATGTCATTATAGTAAAGTCGTTGGTTTAGAATGAATGTCTTCATTATTAATATTATCGATAGTTGTTGGTCAGAAAGTCTTAATTGGTGTGTGTGTGTGTGTGTGTGTGTGTGTGTGGCTATGCTTTTTTCCATGGTTGGTTGGAGCATAAAAGGAGTGATATTGGAAGAAGGAAGGTTTTTTTTTTTTTTTCTTCCAAGAAATATTTGGATTTTCCATTATTCCTGTGAGAAAGGAAGGAAAATTAGTCATGGTGATTTTGTATTATTCCTTTAATATATGCAATATTAAGTGGCATATGTAAAAATATGTATTCTTTCATTGAAATAGCTTTATTGTTTCATTGAAACAACTATTATTGCTAGTTGGAATATAGAGCAAGCTTATGTAGAGACTCACCATTTATTTATGTCTTATTATCTTTGGCTTAAAAAATAAAATAATTTGTAGTAATTTAATTTTTGTTTTTTCTCATATGGTTATATAAGCCAAGATGAAATGAACTCCATAGATTAAATTCAATTTAAATGATTAGAGCATAAATTTTGCTTCTAAATTCATTATTCAATTCAAATTATCTAGAAGACAATTATTTCTCTTGGAAAAAAAATCTAGAATGAAATGACCTCCATAGAGTAAATTCAATTTAAATGGTTGGAGCATACATTTTTCTTCTAAATTCATTATTCAATTCAAATTATCAACAATTATTTATCTTGGAAAAAAAAATCTAAAATGAAATGACCTCCATAGAGTAAATTCAATTTAAATGGTTAGAACATAAATTTTGCTTCTAAATTCATTATTCAATTCAAATTATCTGGAAGACAATTATTTCTCTTGGAAAAACAAATCTAGACATGCTAGATAGGAGCATAAGTGCCTAATGATAGGCCTAAAACTAGTCTACCCTAAACTATAAACATAATATGTATTTCCTGTAGATAGAGTGCCCAAAAAGGTGGGTATTACAATTCACCAAGGCAGTTTGATAGGAGCATCCCTAGGTCACCAACAACCCTACATCACCCAAAAAAAATTCCTTTTTAATATATGTTTGTGTTATTTGTTTAGGCCAAAATTATTTACAGGAAAGGGACCACAACATAGATACCAATAGATACCAAGGAACAAATCTAAGGGCTTGTTAGTTATATTCCACATGGTAGTGGATGGTTAGTATTAGTGCATTGGACTAAATTGAAACTGGTCAACTATTACTAGTGAATTGTGAGAGGTTCAAATCCTATAAAAAATCACATTCAAGTTCATTTGAAGGAAACTTCGAGAATATCAATAATCAAAAGATTTGAGTAACTCAATATTCATAAGGTTGGATAGCTTGAGGGAGTTCTTGGATTTTTACCTCATAATATTTGATAGCTTGGCAATATGGGAGCTTTGGTAGCTCCAAAAAGAACATCATGTATCTAAGATAACAAATCTAGGTTGATAGCATAGTTGGCTGCTTGTGGTTTGATGTATGTTCACTATTGCTTGGACTTGGCCATGATTTGACTACTTTTGAATGAGTTTTCTATGTAGTGTTGTGGAAATTTTTCATCAATTATTTAACTGAAGAGAATTTTGTTTGAAAGAAAGGGCTTCAAGATTGTCACTGTATTGATTTCGTCTTTTAATTCTAGTAATCAAAATGTATTATTTTTTTATGGCATTGTTTGTATATGAACTAGTTTATGAGTTATGTTAAAGGAATGGACTTATCTAATGTTGTTCACAGTTGAATAATATCTCTTTTAAAATATAATTGTGAAATTGATACCATATTTTTGTTATTGATTCCATTATTTTTGTTGTGCACTCTAAGAGGAAAACATTAGATGCACCATTGGGTATTAGAGTGGGAAGAACTTGTGATGAGGAAAACTCCAACAAGGAAAGTACTGGGTAGAGTTACCAATGGAAGAGGTAGCTCCAAAAAAAGAAGCACTAGGCATATTTGTTTAAGGAAGGTACAACCCCAAATTGGTAATTGGCTAGATGTTGTTCGTATTTGTAAAGAAGATTGTAGAAAAGTGAGAAGAATATGGCATATAAAGGAATCATATCGATAAGAAAAGGTATATGAACACCTCCTAATGATAAAAATGATGTCACAAAAATTATGCGAAAGGTGTTTATGTGGTTGGAAACCCCATAGACATTCCAAAATAAAGGAAACATTGCATAGGTAAACTATGAGATTTAAGATGCATGGGAACACAAATTTCTCGAAGAAGAGATAGAAGAGGGGAGGATGAAAAAACCCAAGATGTGTTTGGGAAGAAAGAGGGCATGCGTCAAGATGTTGGGAAGATTTACAACTATAGGTATGAAGAAGAATAAAGGACAAGATCAAGATGCAAGATACAATCATTTCTAAACTGTGAGGTAGCTATATATCTTCATATTGATTTTTTCCTATGTGTCATAGTTTAGAAACATTAAAGGGAAAAAAGGGATTTGTGGACAAATACACTACAAAATTTGGTAGAAAATCAATTAGAGTTGGTCTCATAAAGGACAGTGGATATAATGTTGGTAATATGTGGATGGTCTCAAACTATACATATGAAAAGAAGTTGGTTGAGGGAGATACACTCCAAAAATGAAGTTTAGAATTTAGCCTTCAAAAAGTTGTTAAGAGGGAAGAAAAATGTGAAAGTAGTGGCTGAAGATGAATACAAACAATGTGAAAGACAAGAGGATGAGACCAAAAGGTTGGAAATAGGATCAACAAAACAAGGTCATGATATTATGTGGAGAACAAGAAGTATGAGAATGATGAGGTTCTCATCGATTACATGTTAGATGGGATGAAGGTGGATCATGTGACTAAATGCATTTCTAAAGAAATAGAGGAGGATCATGTGAGTGAGTTCCTTCTAGAGGAAGTGAAGGAGGATATAATAGCAAGATGTTTGATGAAAAAATTGCAACCAAGTGGAGAAGAAGAGGAGGTACCATCAAAGTAGGTGTCCATCGGAAGTTTTAATTCCCATAATTTTTTTTCTATTGATGTGTGTGAGTTACAAGAGTAAAAGGGAGGGTAAATGTTATTGGATATGATCTTGAAAAAAAAATGTTAATGAGAACAAATGATCATGAGGACACTAAATATGCCCATGGAAAGGGTGAGATGAGGCTTGCATATGGTTTCTATGCTGACATGAAAGATGCAAGAATTGTGAACATAGTTTCATTTGAAAATAGTGAAGAGGTTACAATAGAAGGAATATATGTGCAATGCATAGATGCAGTGTTGGTGACAATGCATGAAGATGTTAAAAACATTGAGTATGTTTTATGGCAAGTTGCATGAATATTGATGGAGACTAACAAAGAGGCAATTGTGAATTGGAATGTTTGGATTAATGCAATATTATGTAGATTAATGAACAAAGAGAAGGAACTTGGATCATAAATTAGAAAAAGTAAATAGTTTAGAGTTGGGGCATAAGGAGAAAGTTGAGAAAAAAGAACCAAGCAACAAGAGATTATAAATGTATCCACAACCCCATGAGTAGGATGCTTACATTTAGTTCATCAAGGGAGTTTGATGCATGGGCATATTTGGGTAGAAAACAACCCTGCATCACCCATAAATAAATCTATTTAAGTATGTTTTTGTTTTATTTTCTTAGGACATAATTATTTGCAGAAAAGGGACCACAATAAATACATTGAGGCATAAATCAATGGGGTTGTTAGTTATTGTTATCACTGAAATTTCGTCCGCACAGGGCGACAAGAACTCTGCATCATCAACACAGAAAAACAGTCGTTCATGGCACAAGGACTAACTCCACAGCACAGAAAAAGGGTCAAAACTATGCAAAAATGGCCAAAAAATTAAAAAGCGCGATGCACCCACTAGGCGCACGCGCGCGCGCAACATCTTCGTATTTTGGGCGCATATGCGCGGCTGTGGGGTGAAAAACCTGCGCGCCTGCCAAACGGCGCATTTATGAAGCTGGTCGGCCTCCCAACCACTAATGGATCGGCTCCCAAGTCGATTTGACATCAAATCCGAGCTCAATCTGCGTGGGGAG